>QVOA01007361.1:0-50574 GCA_014825685.1 Pseudomyrmex cubaensis | reverse complement strand
AACACCGTTATTTTCAATTACTGATGGAAAACTATGCGTGTCTCGACACCTTTGTTGAAAGAAAATTGTCTCCAAGTTGTGGCCACTTGACAAATACATATGTAAATATACACGCGAGTATATATGTTATATATATAATTATCTGTCAAGTTTTATACTTCACTTAACCCAATATAAAAACTATATACAATATATAAATATATATATATATTCTTTAGTTATGTTCTCAAGACGCACTTTCTATTCTCAAGACATTACCTCAACAAAATCGGTAGACGTACAATTAAAAAAAAAAAAGATACACGATACTTTCCCAACGAACCGCAGCTTCTATCATTTCCTGCCGTTATTCTTTATCGTCTTCAGTCGCTGGACAGGGTTAACGTCCGCCTCTTTGCGGGCCAAGAAGTCGGCGATTGGGTCGACGAGCATGTCCTGAACTTACGACCCAGATCTGACCGATCTGGCTGTTTCGCAGAGGGAAAAAGTAGCTGGGAAGATGCTTGTGTGACGTGCTATCGTCTGGAACTCACATCGGTTGTGTATGTAATACGTATCGCAATGGAAACCAGACACACACCTGGCAATGGCCGCTTAATAAAGTCATGGGAATAAGTCATTAAAAAAAAAAAAAAAAAACGACCGTCTCATTCGCCTCGAGGCGCTCTCGTTCGTCTCTCGCAAAATGAGGCGGAGAACTAGAAAGAGAGCGATCGTCCTCGCCGCACCGACGTCGTTCAGACTGGTCTAGTGTAGAACGTGCGGGAGAAATTCGCAAAAGGAAAATCGCGAGAAGAGGCGATCCGCGGGGAAGATCCCGGACGGAAGAGTACCGGCTACCGCGCGCGATGGTCACTTAGGTGAGCGCGCGTGCCGCATGACTTTTTGCTCGCCGGAGCTCTGCTCTACAAAACGAGCGGTTAGGCTCGAGAGCTGTGGAAAAAGGGAAATCATCAATACCGAAGGCACAGAGCAAAGAAACATAGTCTGTAAATGCGTGTTCTCTTAACAAGAATTTACAGCAACAATCTCTATTAGACGATCTATATATTGCCGCGTCCTCTTCCGACAAGAGATCTCGTATATTACTTACGCACGGAAAATGACGACCAATCTGGCGGTGTTATCGGCAATTTCGCAAAACGCCACTTCGGCACGTGATTTCATTAAATGTCGCCGCGTCGTTACCTAACAGTTACCTTATCTCGATATTGCACAAATCATGCCGGCGCTGCTGGTGCGATTACAGTTTATCTCGTTCACTTTCATAGTAGACAAGCGCGTTGCTTTTTTTTTACTATATTTAATTAAGCGTAACCGCATCGCGTGGGGTGAAAAACAGAAACTAGTCTGTCGATTGTATTTATCGAGGAAAACTTGAAAGGTGCAATTATCGCGAAAGACACGGGGGGGAGGGATATGTTGCTGTCGATCGCAACAAAGTTCAATTGATCGGCGATTTATACTCGTCGGAGTATCATTAAGTTTCACACACACGCACACACACACACACACACACACACACACACACACACGTTGCGCACGTAATAATCGTCTTGTATCATGTGAACAATTATTTCCGAGGAATCGTGTCATCGTCCCCCTGTACTTTCGTCTACTCGATTACGTTTTCTCCGTTTATTAAACTAGGTTAAAAATGAAGTAAATGCAGCAAAATCATACGCCTGTAAACATTAATGCGGAGATATCTATCTTTTTTTTTTTTATTATTATTATTTAGCACCGTAATTATTGCTATTACAAGTCGTGCCATAATCGGTTTTGCTCGAGCGTTCCATGAAATCTTATCAGACGTGCGATTTCATAGAGAAGATATCACGTGCGAGGTGTCCCAGATCCACCGCGCCTTTCCCTTTATAATGGGACCGACCCGAGATTGTGAGCAATTACAAGAAGAATCGCACTCGTGCGAGAAGAGTGTGAAGTTGCATCTGATATTATAATCTATATAACGTGCAATTATTACGTTACAACGAAGTACAACGAACCGCGCGTCTCGCGCAATTCTCAGGAGTCGTTTTAACGGAAGTTTCTTTGAAGAACGCGAGCTGTTTCTTCATACAACAGGTTGATAATGCGGTTGATAATCCAATTTGCGCACGTGAACGCGTGCGAATTCCTAATTGAGACAAACGTATTATAAGGCGAACGATTACGAGGCGCGCGAACACACGAGGAGAGACGCGCAGGGTTAACGGTACGTCACCGCGGGGTTACGGACTACAGAAGACTCGACTGTGCAACGGGATCCCCCCGCGAACAAGCGCGTCTTTTGTGCTCTTTTTCAGCGACGCGGGCGTCACCGACGACACCGAGAAAATTCAGCGATCCGCAATTTGCCGATGCACATCTCGTCGCGGATCCAGACTCGCCGGAGGTCTCTCGTCGTCGGGTCCTTAACACAATTCCGTCGCGCGAAGTGTAACGGGAGCGTCATTAGGAGCACGGGCACGCGATTCATTGATCATTTCGACACGCCATCGATCGCTGTCCTTGGAAAGCGAAACGCGTACAATCTTCTCCCGGAGATTGCGGGCGACGCGCCGCCGGTTTTTAGGCCGTTAAAAATTCACCGCTCCGATCTTGCGAAAACGCGATGGGTAGCTACAAGAAAAACACGATAGGTGTTTCGTAAAGCGTTCTTTGATAATCTTCCACCGCAATCTCTCTCTCTCTCTCTACGTGACGCGAATGCACGATTTCGTCATTTGCGCACTTTCTCTTCTAAAAAAATATTTTTTCTATTGCTGAAATTATAAAATTCAAACGAACTCGCGCATGGTACGAAAAATAGAGAGACAGAGGATCTGTTCAAAAACTAACCGAGGGACACGTCACACGAGGAAGTAACGCGGGTAAAAGCGGGCCACCACGTGTGTGCCGGAGGTATAAACTATGTTGCAAAATCGAGGATATTCAGATGAGAATTGTCATCAGCCCGGAATAATCGGAATGACACGATTCCGAAATGCTCGCAAACGGGAATAATTGCACTCACCTCGGCGTACCTATTCCGCGCTGCGATTCCGGGCCGAGATCGTGATTCCCGCGTGTCGCGTGATCTCGTTCCCAGCAGCGGGGACCTGTGTAATTCCCGGAGGCGCGCCCGCTCGCGGGCTGTCATCGGGGGGATCATCATTCGCGGACAATTTCCACCGGTCTCTGTCCCCTCCTGAGCGATGATCAACGTCAAGCGCATTCCACCGTTTACGCCGTTCCACCGTTGTGAGAAACTTGAGACAGGACCAGGTCGACAGGAGAAGGACAGAGGCCGGCGGCGATCTCAAAATCGGTTGGTGACACAGTTTCTCAGCAACGAGAGGTGAGTGAACCCAACAGGTAAACGCGAGCCGACACCTTCGCGCCGCGCAAGATATACATACCTACTTGGCGCGCGCGCCGCACCTGGTTGTCGGTGAGCATTAATGCAGATTGACGAGTGATTGCGAAAACCCCTGTGCGTCGGAATAGATTGTTAATTAATTGCCTCCGGCAATCGCGCCGGAGGTGTAAAAATAAACAATCTCCTCTCTCGCTTGTGAATTCATTGAGCAATTTCGACGCACACGCTCTACAAACGGTGCCCACTTTTCGAAACGCACGTCTTTAACCGAAGAGAGACCTTGCCGACGATTTACACTCGATTTCTCTTTAACGACATCGTAGATTCTGATTTTTAATTACAAACGACGAGTCATGTGAGCCAAAGTTTCTGGCACTCGAGAGTGCTGCAGAAAAAAATATCTCAAAGAAGAAAAAAAATATCTTAAAGAAGAATTATCTAAAACAAAGAGATAAAAGAGATACGTCCGAGATTATGAAAAATCGAATCTCTCTGTTTACGCACGTTCGTTGAAGCGCCGAATAAGTTGTTATTTAAATGAAGTGCGGGAAAGTGGAACGACTACCGGAAAGAAGGAACCACCATGGACCACATGCTTTGTTACACGCATTGCAAGTGAAGTACCGTTATCAGTTTTGATGCGCTTTGTGCGCACAATGCGGAGCGCGCGCGCGCACACACAAGCAAATGTTGCGATTACGCGTTCGCCCATTAGCAAAGGCCGCTCGTCTTCGTTCCTCGCGCGATAGCAGATGAGGGCCGCGTACATCACCTGCCGGTTCGAGAGTGATGGTCTAATTTTTTTTTCAAGTACAGTTATTATATATATCTGGACGACTTTGGACTCTGGATCATGTGCGCTCGCGTTTGAGCGGCAGAAAAGGCTGAATCGATTAGAGATCGTCGAACTTGACACATTTAGATTTTTGTGATGACAAAAAAACGTGTCTTGTAACGAAGAGATTAAATCAATTACTTGACATCTAGTGCTCTTGATCTGTGAACCACCTTACTCAAGATGTAAATGTGATTATTTTTTAAATACAATAGCAAATATACAATAATACGTACGTATTGTTGGCATTAAAATGTCGATTTCTTGTCTTGAAAAAAAAAACGTACGTTTCGTTAAAAAAAAAAAAAAAACGTACAACGTAAACCAAAATCGCGCCAGAGAACTGACGGAATGAGAAATTAAAACGTGAACAAAAAAAAAAAGAACAAAGAGGAAAAAGAGAAACGAGATGGGAACGTCTAATTTTATCTAATTGTGGGATCGGTTAAACGCTTGCGATTCTTAAGTCGCCGCAGACGGCAGACAGACGCGAACAATTTCATAGTTTTAAAGTGGAATCGCGCCGGAAAGTGTGGGCGCGCCGTGATAACCGTCGATGAAAGTTAGCGACCATCTTTTTTAACAGCTGCGCCTTTCGCGTTTCACCAAGTGGGCGAGAGTGTAATAAATCTCTCTCCTCAAGGTCTCCATCGGTGATCGGTGTCGTCGTAACCGCACTGATCGTAATACAAAGAGCCCACGATCGGGGAAATTCGCACGAAACTGGGACGTCGCGCGCGGAAATAAATGTTTAGTAGTTAAATAATATAGCGTCGAGTCTCGTTTATGCCGTCGCGAAAACTTCGCGCACGATCGCTTTCTACGCGCTCCGATAAGCCGCCGTCGTTCGCAAAATATGATTTCAACAACACATTGAAATTCCTTTTTTTTATGTAGGTTTATAACTTTGAGTGCTTAGAATTTGCGATTGCTTTTAATTAACTCAAGTAGTTTTAAGAAGATACATTTAATCATTACAATGCAGAAAGGAACGATTAAAATTATTAAATTGCAACTAATTTTATCTGCATATTTAAAAAAAATAATGTTGTTATGTTTGATGCGTAATATATGACAGAATTAATTGCTGACAATGTTTGTTTGTTACTCATGGAGTGAGTGCTCGAGCAAAATTAGCACGTTACGTGAAAACTGAAAGAAATTAAAATGCGACGTGTTATTAAGTTTCATTAACTACTTTTTTAATAGATAAAAAAATACGGTTTTGTGTAAAGATGACGGAAGAGAAGCGTCAGACCGAAAAGAAGCACAAAATAAATACTTATTACTGCGTCGCTCTTTCATAATTCGCGTGTCTGGACTGAAATGTGCATACCTTCAACATCTTTTCCGCCTATTCGCAATCTTCTTTTTCGCGAAAATTGCAATTAGACATCTATAACCATCTGCCGTAGAAAACCATGTAGTTTCTTCCGGCAGATAAATTAAGCGGAATCTTTCGAAAAGAAAATATTTCGAAATTATTAAAGCCACAAATTACTCGAGGCTACAATTTACCAATTTTATTGACATTTTTCTCACTGAATTCGCTGTTTTGCTATTTTATCTTTTTTATCTCTCTTAGATTGTGTAATAGCGTGATATTCACTCGTAACACTTGGATACAACGTTGCAGTTTTCACTATGGCGTATAATGGTATTTGCTTTTTTTTTTTTTTTTTTTAATCTTCTAATGTGCAACGTAATACTCGTGCTATATGTCTTGACTTTTTTTTGATAGCGCCATTCAAATGCTTATTGCAGAACAAAGTTCGACGAAGTGTGATTTCTTATCGCAGAACGAAGTTTGCAACATCACGAAGTTATACGCGTGAAGTTATCTTCTAAGTAATAAAGTAATAGTTATAATCTTTGAAAGACCAGAATTTTTTATTGAAATGATCCCCAAAATTTGTATATAACGTGCGTCTTATATAGTAATCGTGCAGATTTAGAATCACTATAGTAGCTCGGCCCTCAAGAAAGGAAGAACAATTGAAAGTCGTCTAATATAAAAAATGAAATGTTTGTAAGCGTTTTTCAAATCGCTGATTATGATTAAAAGATTTTTTAATTTAAATACATGAATATATTTTTCGAATGGAAACAAACAGAAAAAATTTTTGCGAGAATTAAAATTAAAACACACCTTTCGCATATAGATAAGATAAAAATTCGCTTTTTTAGGTCTTCGACTTTTTATCTCGGTAATTACGAGCTATATACATAATTATGAGCTGTATAATTATTTAGGAAACTCAAGACAGCCTCGCACGGCCGCCGTTGATTGAGAGGATTCATGTCGAGAGTGGAAAAAGGAAACGAACACCAAAGCCGTTTACCGGAGAAAGTATCCACAACATCGGTTCTAGAATTTCTCGATTTCTTCCTACGCGCATATATATATGTGAGCGCGCAAACGCACAAACACTTGTGCGAGCGCTCGTGTATTATTTAAAAAACAAAAAAAAAATCTTATCGCAAACATACATCGCGTCTCTCCTCGGTCGCCACCTCGTTTGTTAATTAGAAATTGGAAATTCTAGTGATGGACAGGTAATGAATGCGCATGCGTTTTATATATAGCGCGCTACTTATGCAGATCGGAAGCAATAAAACGCATTTGTGTTAACGAAGAAAAACAAAAGTTCGCTCTAACTCTGCGCGCTACCTTCTTCAAAACAAACACATCGCGTGCAACAAGAATGAAAGTATCGATAAATTCAATGTTTTATTTGCGCGACGAGATGAAAGACAGATATGTCGCTGTGTATATCGTATGACACTTAGTACGATCAAATCACTTGAATAGAAAGTGCGGATGCGCGAGATAAGATGAGCAAAGTTTCCTCATCAATGTCCACGTCGTACAAATTCCGCTACGATATTACGTAGTTCCTTTCTACTTAGAAATGGCATTGAGCATAAAACGGAAATTATTCGTTAAGCAAAAATGTAAGCTCATCAAAATTTCACGGTTGAGATGACACTACCGCTAATGTATCGTAAGTCCAATGTCGTCTTGAGTAGAAACAAAGAAATTGTGTGCAAAATACCGTATTCCGCAACCAGATACGCACGTCGTCGACATACCCGTGTTTTGTCACTGACGTGACAGAACGGCTGGAAATAATTGCCCGCTTTTTCTTTCGTCGCTCGTTACCAGTTGCCGACTCGCGGCGACGAACCGAAAACGTCACGATGGACGCTTCCTCGTAACCCGGAATCGAGATTCGCTCCAACGTAATTACGAAACAACGAACACGGCCAGCGTAATAAGCGAGATTGTCCCCCGGTCGGCAGGAAACTGTTTGATTTTGCGCGACGATAAAATTGCTATTACGCAGGTGATTCGATAATCAGACGTACTGAGGTTTTCTTTTGTTTACACGTAAAGTGTCTTCCTCGTTCTATTTTACGATCGTTGCCTTTTGGTAGAGAGAGAGAGAGAGAGAGAGAGAGAGAGAGAGAGAGAGAGAGAGAGAGAGAGAGAGAGAGAATAAAAAAATATGTGAAATTTACCAGAACTAAATTAAAGAGCAACTAGCACAAAGAAAACGAGCAAAAGATAAAATCTTTTCTGCAGTATGCTGCTGCTAAAAAAAAATTGAACCAAACGGTTTCAGTGCATTAGACCGTGTTTGTTCGCAATGTAATGAAATAAATTTAAATTTCCCCCAACTACTTGTGGAGTGTTACGTAACGACTTGCGCAAGCTATGCCGCCATTGCACAAAATTTTTCTAACACATGCACATCGTGCCACTTTGAAGTGCATTACATGTACGATACGCTGACGAGCTTGCGCAACAGTCTTTGTTGTGTGGGCCACTTCGTTCCTTTCACTCTCAAAACACGAGGGCAAAGCCGAAGGGTCAATGACCTTCGATTTGGTTCATTGAAAGCTTGGTTATTCCGAGACAATCGAACTTTCACAGAATATCAATCGATCACATCGGTCGTCGTTGCGAACGGTTCGATTGTTCCGGTTTTTTTCTACTCGTCGGATCGTTTGACAAAACTCGTGGGTGGCTTAAAGTAGGCCGGCGACCCAATTGGGACCAAAATTGACTGATGTATCATTAACGTCCCGGCAGAAAATGATGAAAAAATTGCATTGATCGTTATTTCTGATACGTAGTCCGTAAAACACGTGCGTTAATAGTTTATATGTATCTTTTATATTTCAAACTCGATTCTAGATAATTAATAACAAAACAACAAAAAATAAAGGATAAGCAAAGGATAACGAGTTTCTGTTCCAGAGCCATTCGAAAGTCACTTCGATTTACTTGCGCTCTATAAATACAATGACTGCTGTAACCCAAATGGCAAAAGCGATGTGCATACGTTTAGAGACCTTTCTCTCCCTGTCTCTCCGTGTCTCTCCCTGTCTCTCCCTGTCTCTTCCTGTCTCTCTGTATCTCTCCGTGTCTCTCCCTGTCTTTCCGTGTCTCTCCGTGTCTCTCCCTGTCTCTCCGTGTCTCTCTCTGTCTCTCCCTGTCTCTCCGTGTCTCTTCCTGTCTCTCCCTGTCTCTCCGTGTCTCTCTGTGTCTTTTGAGACAGGGAGAGACAGGGAGAGACACGGAGAGACAGTGACACCCATTCGGCGGATACTTTTATGTACTTGGCGTCGAGACGCTACCGCGTCTCTTGATCAAAGCTATCTCACACAATATCTCATGCGTTTAACACACCATTTGATGGTTGAGCGTTACGTATTATTTGCGAGATATCATCGCGATCAACAATGTGTACCGAGTGACGATCATCTATCGGATGAAACCGATAACCGGCCTGAACTAATTGAAAATAAACGGTGCTCGTCGGACTTAGAGATGAGATATGATCTTTCGATCGTATCGCCGTATCGGGTCCATCTCTTTCTTGTCTCACATACAGAGAGAAATTAATTGCCCGGGGAAAGGTAATCCTGACTAGCATGTCCTGCAAAAAAAAAAAGGTCATCCGCTATGACTCGCGGGCTTACTAGGCAATGATTCATAGAAGAACTCGATCTTCGAGCAACATTTCATAAACGGCAAAACTCATATTTTCACATTTTTGCTGAAATATACACGCGAACACGCATCGAAGATTTACGCGTTATGTGAAAATATTAAATCTGGTCAAAAAAAAAAAGATTGAAAGACGACGATGATTAATAATAGAGAGAGAGCGTGCTGTAATTAATTTCAAGTTTCACAGTAGCGTTTTCGGTCTTTTTTAATATAATTAAGACATAATATCTCTCTTGAGAACTATATAATGAGGCTCTCCGGCTTTCAGTTGCAGAGAACTCGACGCTAAAAAGAAACGTTCTCTTCCTGTTTTTTACACGACCTTTCTTGCGCTTTTACGATTGTAAAACGGGCGCGCGATTGTTGCGATTGAAATTATTCCGCCGAGATAACCGAGGAAAGTAATCGGTCCGCAGTTTCACGGACACGGTCATAGCAAACAAACGCTTTCACACGAAATATCGCACCTTGAATTGTGCGGCTTCTCTGGCCAGCAGAATGAATAATTCTTATACATTTGCAACGAAGAATTACGACGGTAAAACTAGTTTTGACACGTGCGTGCGATATGTGGAGAAAAACGTAAATGTAGTTTAATTAAAAGTTGAATATTTAAAAGACGTGTCCGAATATTTAAAAGATAAAAATTAAAAACTGCAAATATTTATATTACTGAGATAAACAGAACTTGAAATAAATATTTATCAAACTTTTCGGAATTAATTTTTTTGTTTTTAGTTAACTTTAATATATTAATATTAATTATTTTCGATTTATTTCTATTTAATTGAATATTTTATATCTATTGTTGTATATCTATGTAAAAGAAAAAAGAGAGAGAGAGAGACATGTGACTAATGTAATATTTATTATCGTGTATAAAGCTGTACGACATGAGTTTGGCGAGTAGATTTTTGCAACTTTTATTGCTTACAATACGCGTCATCAGAAACGCATTAGAAAACGATTCTGATGTCGCGTACCCGAGCAAATGTCGCATTATTGCGCGAGACCTTCCGTGATCGTTGCATTAATCTCACGTCTCTCACGTGCATGTACATATTTAATATTAGTGCGCGCGCGAACGTCGCTTTCACTGATAATATGTCAGAGTAACCTTTCTTGAACGCTTCTTGCGGCAACGCGTCCGTGAAATTTGCACCTACGTCATGGTTGAAATCTCTCTTCTGCTTCAATTTTATTTTCGTTGATCATATAAACTCCATGTTAATTTTTTTACAAGAAATAACAAACGCTCTCTCTTATTTAAAACCAGGTTGCTGTAACATCTTCCGCTTATTTCTCTTTTTTTTTTGTATTATTTCTCGTAAATAAAATATTATAAAAATAAAATAAATAGATGTATGGACCGTATTTTTGAGTTTTAAGCAAAAACTGTACTTTAAAATATAAATATTGAATAATCAGTCAATAATATATTAGCAAATAAACTGCTCTCGGGATTAGAGAGAAATTACAATAGCGACGTGCGATAACGTTCTCCAGAGCAAAGCCTCTAATTGTTGCAAACTTATCAATGACACGTATTTAACATCTTATTAATAACAGTACGCATTTGTTAAATGTTGCAATTCAGAAGTCAAGGATGTTGTTTAACGCGTCACACATGTTTTCTTTTTCGAGAAACAAGCTGCAAGTCTTCTTGACCGCTCGAAACGAAATGCACAAGAAAGAAACACACATATACCACATTTGCATAAACATTCTGCTCATTGAGATCCAAAATCTTTAACGTAAATATATTTGAGTGTCGGTTTCTTCAATCGGTTCTCGAACATTTAAGTGAAAATCGATATTTTAGTAGTCAACCGTCGTCCGAAACCTACATTCAAAATTTAAGACACTGTCGCTGTGTGTGTATGAGACCTCACAACGCCCACTTTTACACGGTTAAGAATTGTCCTCGCCTGTTAAACGGTACAACTTATAATACACTTAATCACAAGAAGCGATTGTTACATTTACCACTTGTATCTGAGCTAGAGAAGTCATTTCGACTCACTGGCTATTCTAGATCAGAGCCTTTTATACAATTGAATCTGTCACGCAGGACTTGACAACGGCGTTTGATATGATTATCACGCAGAAATGAATGGATTCGCTTGTCCCGTTTAGTTTTTGATTGCAGTCGAATTCTCAATGAGGTATCAAGCGTACGGTAACACTTCTGTGACATACATATTAAACACCGGCATTTCTAATTTCCGAGAAACAAATTTGGGTCGTCAACGTGTACATAAAATGACTTAGATGACCCGTCGTTAAAAAGACATTGCACATACGTCATAAGAACAGATTTTTCAAAGATACTTCGTGCGGATAAACGTTCAACAAGAGACATCTTTATTATACAAACATTTAATCTGCATAAATAACTTTAGAATAAATTACGAGTTTAGAATAATTATAATAATGTGTCTTTTCTTTTTTTTCTGCGGACAGACAAACTTATAACGCAAAATATAAATAATTTTATTAAAGAACATATTAATGTTATATTTGAAATACATAAACAGTTCGCATTTATACTCACCGATATAACTGGTCCATTGTATTATCGAAAAAGTCAGAAGAAATTTGCCGATCATCTCACGTCTCTGAACGTTCCCGGAAAACGTCTTTAGAAGTCCACCATCATTCTGGACGGTGAGAAATCCATCGTTCAACGGTGGATGGCATTAGGAAGAGTCGGAGACATCAAACATGCTTCTATACGTTTTGCGGAACTCAACGATAAGATTGCTTAGAAACAAGAAAATGTTTTGAAAAATCTACAAAATTATTGTTTCTTTCGAAAAAAACCTAGTGTTTTTTATTTTTTTTTACACTCTTTACAAAAGTTAATTTTTTATTTTTTTCTTCTAATTTATCGACATCGTGAAATCGTCACTGACGGAATCTCTTTCGAAAAATTATGTGAATAATTTTCGAGCGACAGAGTCGCGCGATCGTGTAATTAGGAGGATGTAATATAATAAAACCGAGTCGTAAGCGCAAGAAGTATCATCATTCTAAAGCGCACTCTGTTTTGCGGTTGTCGAAGAGATTGAAACAGAAACGGGAAACGACGCAGAGTACTACGCGTTCTACGAGTCGTCGACTCGATCGGTCGTCTGCTTTCTCCGCCAGGAAAGAACAAATCGCTTCAAATTCGCTTCTTATGCAAGTCCGTTCTTATTGTTGAATACGCTTCGACGTGTCTGCGAAACGAAGGCACTGATCACTCGCGAGTAAGCGACCAAGTATCACGTTGTTCTCTCGTTGTTCTTTCGAATCACCTCCGAAGCGCACCTCCGATCTTGGGGACCGAGCCGCGAAAGTCTCGATCGTCGTTCCGACATCGAACGATTTCCGCACGTTTCCGACGATTTCTTCTAATATTTTTTTTTTTTTAACGAGACATCACCAACCTGGTAATTTGACTGTGCCTGAAATCGATTTCTCAAAGCGGCGAAGTTGTTCACGATGCAATTTTTCACGGTGCGATGGCAGCCGATATGCAGCTTGCAACACGCCGAAACGAGGAGAAAGAGATGGAGAGAGAGAGAGCGGCGTCGTGCGCGGTGTATGTTAAAGCGCGCGAGGCCTACAGGAGCACCGCGAGAGTTGTTGCTGCCTCGTGGCCTACTATAACAGAACTGACTCCCACCGTGGTCTTACGCCGTCTTTTTACCGGTCACGATCAGCGAACGGTGTTTAAATGCCGTGTCTCGCGACGGCCAGTCGGTTGGTTCCTCCACTTCTCGGAGATGATGGTTTTGCCGAAGAACTATGTTCGATAGTAATAAAAAAAACAAAAAAGACACTTATTGATCCAAAGACACGCAGCAAACACACTGACAACATAAGCTTAACTTGTCAATTGATTTAATGTTAAATGCTAAATCTTTATTAATGGGCTTTATCTGGGTGTTAAAACAAATATTACGACCATTTACGATGCAATTCACACTATGTAGCAGTTATTTAAACATATGTTGCACGATATACGGTACTTGAGAAAAAAATTTATTCCAGACGCAAGATCTAGCGTAAATTGAATATTTTTCTTCTTACATTCCTACACAGAACAGAAATCCACAAAAACTATATCATTAAATGTAATCTCTATTTTAAAATTATAAAAATTAAATATTACATTTTCAAAGTTTTACTAAAGGTACAGTTTGTAACGTTTGGCCAAGATTACGATAACAAAAGTTGTTTTTACCGATGATTGTCCTTGTGAGTTTACACTGTTTTCACGCAAGAGAAAACAGTAATGCTCCGACCAATAATGGAAATATCACATACGGAACTACTTCTATCTCTTAAATTTTATTGGTAGTTTCTAATTTAAAGTGAATAAAAGACTTAAGGGAGTGGAAGAAAGGAAAACATAGAGGGAGTGTTGCCGAAATCGTTTCTCCTTACTTCAATGCTTGATAGTCGGATGAGCTCATAGAGTGTGATACTTGTGAACTTCTGTTTCGAAGATGGATTTTAAGTGTAGTTTTTGTTCACTGACCTTTCGCACAGAGTACGATTGCCACGTTCATATCAAAACTGTTCATCAATCTTTACAAATTTGGAAGGTATGTTACATTTTGAAAATATTAGAAGATGATTTTCTGTCGTTTTAATTTGTGTGTTGAATTTATTGAATACAGTTTAGTAATGTTTCTTATTATTTTTTTAAAAGTCGATTGATTGTGAATACTGTTGTACGAGATTCAAAACACTGGGAGAACTATATTACCATTACGGCACTTGCTTAAAGAACCCATATGCATACGGAGTAAGTATATGTAACACTTGTTTTACGACACTAGTAGCGTTGTTTGAAATTTGAAAAATTATTAAAAAAACAAAACGAGTGATGGATATGATAAAAGATTTATTTTGCCGAGATAATTTTCGAACGCTTTACTAAATGTGTTTTTATTTGTTTACATAAACCTCAGTAATATTTATTACCATCTTTTTTGAAAGTATACTTTCGTAAAATCACTGTTCAGCAAAGTCACTGCAAGAATTCGTACAAATACATTATAATAAATGTGCACAGAGAAAACTCATAAACACAGTAATTATTTCAAATATATTTTACGTTAATAGTAGCGTTGTTCCGGTGGAAGACTCGCAAAGTTTAAATCATTTTTTCTTAATAAAAAGTATTTTATATGTAACTTATGCAAAAGTTACATATAGTTGTGTATAACTTTATAGATTCCATCTTTGGCATCATTTTCAAGTGACTCCTTTGAGAAATTTGAAAGAGAACAACTCTCGAGCACTCCTATTCAAAAATCCAGTGCTACCGAAAAAATTCATGTAAGTTCTTGAAAAAAAGTAAAAAGGGAAACGATGGAACGCGACGTGGTAGAAAACTTACTCTGCCGAGATAATTTTCGCTCGCTTTACTACATGTGTTTCAATTTATTAAATAAACCTAGGGTAATAAGTATTTATTACTGTCTGTTTTGAAGGTGTTTTCCTGTGAACATGGTGTAACGACATGCAAGTCACTGGAAGAATGCATACATAATAATAAATTTTTACCGATAAAACCCGAAAATCTAGTAAATATTTCAAATACATTTTTACGATAGCGTTGTTCCGGTAAAAGACTCGCACAGTTTAAAGCAGTTTTTCTTAATAAAACTACTTTATATGTAACTTATGCAAAATAAAGTTGTGTATAACTTTATAGACACATCCATCTTTGGCATCACCTTCAAGTGATGACTTCTATAAACAGAAATTTGAAAGAGAACAACTCTCGAGTACTCCTATTCAAGAATGCAGTGCCACTGAAAAATGTCAAGTAAGTTCTTACAAAATAGTGAAAAAGAAAACGATGGAACGCGATATAGTAAAGAATTTATTCTGCCGAGATAGTTTTCGATCGCTTTACTAAATGTGTTTCGATTTGTTTAAATAAACTTCGGGTAAAAAGTATTTATTATTGTCTATTTTGAAGGTGTTCTCCTGTAAGCACTGTTCAACTAAATGCAAGTCACTGCAAGAATTATTAAAATTTCATGGTGTTAAATGTAAACAGAGAAATCCCATAAACCTAGTAAATATTTCAAATATATTTTATGTTCATAGTAGTGTTGTTCTGATAGAAAACTTTCATAGTTTAAAGCATTTTTTCTTAATAAAACGTACTTTATATGTAACTTTTGCGGAATATTGTATAACTTTATAGACGCCTTCTCCTTCGGCATCATCTATCAGTGACTCCTATAAAACAAGAATTTGAAAGATAAAACTCTCGAGATCCTATTCACAACAATGCAGTGTCACCAAAGAAAGGTAAGTTCTTGAAAAATAGTAAAAAAGAAAACAGTGAAACGCGATATGATAGAGAGCTTACTCTGCGAGATAGTTTTCATAAGCTTTAGGAAATGTAGGTAGATTTATTTAAATATATCATTCTGTAATAATTATTACCATCTTTTTTGAAGTCGTTTTCCTCTGGACATTGTTTAGTGGAATTTATGTGTTACTGCAAAAACTTATACAATAGAGTGATACATGTGCACAGAAAAAATATTTAAATATAATAAATATTTTAAATATTTTGTACGATAATGATAGCGGTGTTCTAGTAGAAGACTCGTACAGTTTAAAGCATTTTTTGTTAATAAAACATATTTCATGTGTAAATTGTGCGGAATATAATTGTGTACATTGTACAACTTTCTAGATACTTCTATCTTTGCTATCAACTTCAAGTGACTCCTATGAACAGAAATCCGAAAAAGAACAAATCTCGAGTATTTCTATTCCATCAGTTTACACAATGTCGAAAACAAATGCGATAAGTTCTTGAAAAATAGTAAATCAAAATGATGGAATGTTATATGATAAAGAGAAATTGATATCTATTATTTTATTCGTCATATGTTTAACTTCTATATTCTTGTCTTCTTATTTTTTTCTTAGTATATATACGTATTAATATACGTGTATATTGAAATATATATTACATTGAAGTGATGTATGTATATTTAGATACAATTATATATGCAACGTCATTTAATATTACTTTCAAATTTTTATATATTTTACAAAGCGCTCTGCGCACTCTCTCTTTAATCGAATATAATTGAAAAAAACATTGTTATATTTTATTAATATAAATGCTTTGAATACAGAAAATTTTATTTACTTTGATGTATATGTACGTAAATATAATATAAATTTATAAACTATACAAATGATACGGCTCTTTAATATTCACCTATGAAAGAAATCAGAAGATTAGTAAAAAAAAAAAAAAAAAAAAAAAAAAAACGATCGCTCTCTGTGCACGTAAACTATTTTTTTAAAATCATTTTAGAATAGATTTTATATTGAGTTTTGAATTACAATTTTGATTCAAATTGCAAATAAATTACAACGAAAACTCTATATATCTAGAGATCTCTACTGAAAGTAACGTAGATGTTTATTAAATGTCATGGTTTCTACCATAATGAATGTCTAACGGGGAGCTCAGAGTGTTCTACGTGGGATCACATTATCACATGCAGAACATGTTCCAATACCTTATACACTGTTTGCGCATCTAACATTGTTACCTAACAAAAATTTCTCACTTCTGTCGCAATGACGATTTCACCGCGACCGAAAGTGTTAATAATAATTATAACATGATTGACAATTGTATCACATACGAGTTTTTTAAGTCGCAAAACGTAGTTGGACATGCGATGCATCAATTGTGTATTGAAAATATGTCATAAAATCAATTCCAAAAAAGTGAGAAATTAGTTTTTTTAATAGGTAGGTATAAAATATAATTGCTTTTTATTCCTCTATACGATGAATCATCGAATCGAGCGGATTTATGATTGTAACGATCGCGACAAGCTAATCCATCACTTTCGCTTGCCCGGCGTCTTCACCTACAACGTTGAGACTTTCAGTTATAACACACGACGTTGAAAGTTCATCCGCTGTTTCGTGCAGTAATTACTTACTCGCTTAGCGCGAGGACGACGAAAAGTGCGTGTCGAAGTGCGGAGGCGAGAATTGGAGAAAGTCACCGCTCTCGAAGAAAATCGCTCTAAAACAAACGACATGCCCGTCGTTGAACGCAACCCGAGTCTTCACTGTCACGCGACATTCCGAGGAAATAACAGCGCACGTGCGCTACTTGTGGAAAAATATATTATCATCGCTAATAACCGGCAATTATTCCGTGAGCCGCGGTGTCAGTCTTCTCAAGTTCTTTAAAATATCGTATGAAACAAACCGACGCACGTGAAAGACACACAATTACACGGCACAATTGTAAATTAATATGTAGGAAAATGAGGGAAAGAGCGCGAATTATGTACAAACCGGAGCGACGATATTCAATTATTTATTTGACAACAGACGACGGACAAGTTACAATTCGTTCATACATACATTTGTGCGTCAGAGAGAGAATTTCACTTGTCCAGCTACCCGAGCTTCTCTCATTCGAATGTGAAAACGAGTTTATTCTCGAAGAAAATATTGCTCATTGAGAAAGGAATATTATTCGAAAGCGGTTCGAACTTGTAATCGATTCGATACCCGTCGTGCGGGATACTCTACTTTCTTTTTCAACCAAGTTCAAGGTCGTTTTTTAGGGCAAATAAATAAACTGTTTAGCGGATTATTAGAATTAATAAGATTTATATAATTCATATACATATGTATGAAACAATACATAATTTTGTCAACTTTTAGTATCAGTTTTGTAACTTGGTGAACAAGAGGAAGAAAAGGAAATACACCCATTATTTTCTGTACAATTACATTTTGATTCTATAAAGTGTTATATTGTAAGAATTATAAATGTTAATCATTGCTGAAGCAATTCTGATTACACTAATTCTTTAAGCTTTACGTGCTACAGTGGCTCTTTTCTTAATCTTGCATTAAAAGCCGTATACGTCTTTGCAATACGGGAATGTTTTTACATCTTTTACTTATATCGTTCGCATATAATTCACATTTCGCGGTAGAGCTGTCCGTACAGCGGTACAGCTCCATGGCTAGTTTAGTCGTAACAAAAAAGGTAAAGTCAATCTACCATATCACACATGCTTTTTATTATACAAATATGGTTCGGACGTATGTACAATTTATAAGATATTATCTATAATGATTAAATCTGTTTGTTATTACTACACTTTGAGATATATATATATACAAGAGTCTGATACACAGTAGTATTTATGTATATCCATTATTGCAGTACAACTAAAAAATACATAGCAATCAAAAACAACATATTGCATCAAGTAAAAGATACAAATAAAAGCATAAATGCCTCAAATGAGTTTTTTTTTTATACTTTGACATAAATAATATTCATTCCTTATGCTGCCATAATTACTTCGTCAAATTGAGATATCTATTCTCATCAAAGCTATCTTCAATTTCCTCAGCGATAACTATTTTCGATTTTGGTTTACGCTTTGCAAGTCTGATCTTCATTTCCTCCTCCGAAAGCTCCGCGATATTTAGAGGCAAAAGTATTATCTTTCGCGGCTCATGATACTCTATATCTATACTACTCCCATCTGGAAGAACGAGTATTGTGGGATATGTCCTTTCGTATATTGCTCTGTGTTTCTTTGTAATTGCGGCTGTCCAACAATTGAGATTTCTTCGCAGACCTGTCGCAGAGCTGCCAATTCGTGCAAGTGAAGCGATCATTCTGAAATGTACAAAAATAAAAATACATATGTATTTTCTAGATAAAAGACGATTATTTCTCTTTACGCACAGTCGTATGTTTTAAACGACAAATTACACAATAAAAAAAAACCGTGTGCGTATTATATGCGTCGTAACATAAATAATAATAAAAAGAATCTTTTTACAGAAACACTTAACACATTTGTTTACGACACGTACAGTATAGGTTATGTTGATCGTTATATCTCTAAGTAGCAACGTTATGTAACACATTACTTCTTCATCACACAAGTTTCTTATTTCATTACAAAATCACTTTTTATTTCAAAAAAACACTGAGTTATGCGAAAAGAAGATTGAAAGAGAGTTTACCTGTCAAAGCGACCGACGAGACGAGCAATTTGATGCAACGACTTGAAGCTCTGTGAAGTCGAGCGATCGAAGTGATCACGTGGTTTACCCGCTCGACGAATCGGCGGCCGATCGCACTATCGATATCAAATTGCGATTATTGATGCGCTTCAAAAGTTTCAGAGAGTTCTCATATTCTCATCTGTGTGCGCGTTACTTGTTCGGTAGTGATCTCGATAGGTGCGAAAAATATATGCATATATTACGGTTGCGTGCTTTTGCGTGCGATTTGATTCGCAATCGGTTAAACGTTCGGTCTTGTGTGTGGTCGCAAGAAAGAAAGGTGTTTTAACATCTCAGGTGATATTGTTTTTCTGATTGTCGAGAGATGGACGACGAGATGTACGGTTTTTGGAGCCATCTTTGTATCAAACCAAATCATAGACGACGAACGACTCCGGTGAGTTAAAAACATTCAATGTCGATTCACTCTCGTGAGAGATTGCAGTTACTTTCGTACTTGCTTGTGCAATTTTGTTGAGGAAAATGTACACAATGTGCGATCGAGTGTATCGCTCCTGACGACGAAAAGAAAATGTTTCTGCTTGCGACGTGGTACTATTTTTTTTTGTTTTTTTTTTTTAAGCGTTCTGACGAAAATGATATCTTTGTGCGGACGTATTTTATGCGTTGCACGAGCCCTTGGGTTCTTCTTTGCAATGGCCGGGTAACTCGGTATATTCTATACGATTCCTGTAAGGGGAAAGAAATTATATCGCATTTTTCAGACATAGAAGCGAGTGGTGCGGTTTCGGAGATTCATCAATCTCTTTCCACACTTAGGGAGAAAGTGCATTGATTATCTCGCGAAAGATCGCCGTGAGAAAGTGTATTAAACTAAGTTAGTAGAGTTAGTTAGTTAAGTTGGCAAACTTGATTAACCCGGGAATGAAATATACGGGCGACTTTTCTGGGGGGAAAGTTCTGGTAAGCTGGTTTAACTTTTTATTTTATCGTCACATTTTTACAGAAAATTTTTCAATCTGTTTATTCGTAAAACATTACACAAAAAATATATAACGCAGTGACTGTAGTCGCGTACATAATTGCAATAAAAATTTTTTTTCTCAATTTCGGAAATAGAGATTTTATTTCTCTGTATATTTTCAAAAGTGTGCGTCAAAAGTTTGCTCTGGAAAAGTCTATTCCCGGGTTAATACTGAAAATCACACGCATTCATTCAAGTGATACGCCATAAGATCACATTTTTTTCTATTCTACTGGCCCCAAGAAATCTGGACAAATAGTTGCTCCAGTTTCTTACAGTATCCCTAAAGATACCCCTAAAATCGCCAAATCTTTCACTGTCAATTTACAAATCTTGACTCCAATTGCATACAATAACAAATGACCCGTGAACGCGAAAGTTGCTTTATGATCAATAATGATACTTATCCTACATTTCATGTGAGTGTAAAACGTGTTTACAATAGAGTTTTTAAATACTGTTGTATTATTTTGCATATTTCGAAAACAATCTACAAATATTGTTATTGAAACAATATATATTCATGAGTTTACTAATAGTTTCCTATGTTAAAAACAATCTTCTATCTTTCGCATCTTCTTCCTCTATTTTACACATTCAATACTGCTGTTTACTGATTAAATTGCATTATATTTATTTTGCACATGATAAAAACATCAATACTTTCAAAAAACATCTTCTCTATTTGCATCTATTTTTCGTATCACATGTAATTCTTTATATAAAAAACTACACATCCCCTAATATTGTTTATAAAATATTATGTATAAAATACTTCATATAGTAGTAGAAAAAAACGTTCCTATTTCACATCTTTTTGTATATATTATAAATATTTAACAAATACCCACAATAGTGGAATGTCTTTAAAATAAATATTACTATTAAAAAATTAGGGATTTATACAAAAAATGTGCCTATTGTGCATAATCACACATGCATATACTTATCGCACGCATACACACATTGTGTGTGTGTGTGTGTGTGTGTGTGTGTGTGTGTGTGTGTGTGTGTAATATCTTATATATCCTACAAATCTGGCACAATGACAGATTTGTGTATAAAATACTCATAAAAATGTATGCAAACTATATAACTACACATAAAAAATATTGAATTATAGGAAAACGTTAAACGATGAAAAATTCTATTTTTGCCGCAAAAGTTAGTTGTTACATTCTGCCCTTCAGGTCAATCATCTTCTCATCGCTATATCTGTAAAATCAAAATTTTTGCTCCATCTCTAACTTACAGTCTCTTATTACACAGATGAGATGGAAATATATATACGTATGTATATATACACGTATTCAGAGAATATAATCAAAACACACATTTACATACACGTGTATATTCTATTCTTGTATACTATATCATGTACGACGCTGTACAATATTATCAATATACCGACTATGTAATTAAGAACTTAACATAGTAAAATATAAAAACAAAAAACAGTTGACTCATATAAAATCACACAAAGGATTTTAGCAACATTTGATGCAACAGTCAAGAACACAAGGGGTTTTTTTTATTAAAAAAAGGGGTTAATGTACATATCTACATGCATGCAATATATTAGCATTTATTAAGTTTGACATTAGTTTCCTAAAACGTTCTCCACATGAAAAATTATATAACGCGTTAGCTCAGGATATTATATCGTGCTGGTAATATATAAGATCAGATTTCTTAAAAAAATTGTTCGATAAAATGGCACGAAACAAAAAGCCACAAACATGCAAAGCATAGACAACGCGCACAAAAGATCGCGCACAGATACATACCTGTATAGAACGTAATGCTGTACTATGAAAAATATGTCAAACGCCACAGAAAAGAATCCAAGACCGAATTTAGTCGGATCTCCGAAAATACTTTCCCAATCGTCTAAGGTGAAAACAGCATGACGTTACAAACGTTACGCGAAAATTACTTTGTAACGGAAATGTGTGGATATATATATATGTAGAAAATAATTAAATTCACACAGTTGTAATTTATCTTTACCGTAGTTGTAAGCGTTGAGTATCATCTGTAGCATTGACAGAACACCACCGGTAAAATCCAAAAATATATTCCCTATACTCCAACCGACAGTGGATTTTCTTCTATAATTGTAATACGCTTGGGGTATACATTTGATAAGCGTTATGCTGAGCTTTACGTAGCTACAGTAGTAAAGAAAATCCAGCCAGTGAATTGTTTTTACGAAAGATAATATCAACGATATTAATATAAAGACTGAAAATATTCCGTGTATGATACGTGCAGTCGTTGATACTCTTTGAGTACCGATCTAAATTAAAAATATACACTATTAAGTTTCAATTGTTGTGCATGTTATCTCGAAAACATTGTATATACGTATACAGGAATTACAAAGAGAAATATATTTAATTTATTTAATAAGAGAAATTTTTTTTTTCTTCGTATTCATTATCAATTTTAAATATATTTAATTTACCTCATAAATAAAACACTGTCCAATAGTTATTGCAGTAGCAAATACTGCATGAATAGCAAAAAATATGTCATTAATTTGTACAGGATTCAAACCTTTCGGATAACGTCTAAAATACTCATTCTGAAAATATTTGATTGAATTAACGAATTAAGTATTATACGAGTTAGAAAAAATGCAAAAACTATATTACTTATTGTTACTCGATTAAAGCGTGTACGTAAAAATACGGTAAATATGACGATGTTTTACCTCAATCTCGGGTATCCAGTAGAGACCACAATTGAACAATGCGTACATAAGAAACCCGACGAGATTTAACGACAGATAGTCAAAATTAAGACCCACAACACTTTTGCGTTTATAATTTATGTAAATTTGTGGATAAAAGCTCACGCTCCATGCTAAGAAATATACCCAACCGACCACTGCGCTAATGTGATAAAGTGTTTCGGATTTTTCTATTGTCACTCTAACAAATGCTTCAGAAAAACTAAAACAACAAAGTAGAGAAAATTATTTCCACGTACATACACAAAGTTATTAGAAAATTTTTCTTGAATATTATTCGAATATAATATTAGTAGAGACAAATCGGTTTTTTTTGCTCACTTTAAATTAATATTATGTATTTCATCTTGTGGTATAATAATGATTTTATACATCGACATCTTCTAGAAGTTACAGGTATTTAAGGTCACAAAAAATTCTTTCTTATACGGAATGCGTTTTGGAGGCCGAGTTTAGAAACCACTAGAGACGATAGGATGTAAATCGTTACTGACGACAAGTATTTCGTAAACGTCATCTTTTTTTTAATAGTGACACTACCGAAACTTTCGGAAGACACACATTGTGAACAAATTTAGACAGGAGGTCACCACTGAACTAGGAAGTGTCCCGTTTCACATCTGAATACAGACTGACGAAAGTTAAAGTTTCTGTTCACTTGTCAAGTACAGGTCAAGAGGGTATCTGCGCAACGTCTTAGCTAACAGAATGCAGTGAAATGTGAGTGTAATACTGATCGGAATCTTTCCAGAATTAGTCATGATGATAAGAGAAGACCTCGCGGTCTCCACGAGTCTCTCTGGCTCCCAATTGCTTATTGTCGTGCAAATGATTACACCGATTGTTGCGCAAAACCTGTTTACAAGTACTTACACCACTCGGATGGGAGTGTGTGTGTACATATTTGTAATCATTATTGCATGTAAAAACATGTATATATTTTTTGTGGCAATTGATTAGATTTCACAAGTCACACCAGGTCTTAAGAGAAGATTCGTTGCGTCATACATACTTACTCTGTCACATTTTTAGGCGTTACGTTAGCGCTGACAATTGAATGGCCTGCGCTCAGACCTTTTACATAAATAATCCATTCTCTCTCATTTTGGGATATAGTAAAGTTATTTGGATTTGTAGATAGCAAGTCGGCATGCTGCGTGTCCAACGTAACTCTTACATCTTTGTCTTGTGGTAAAGAATTCCTATAAAAATATAAAACATGTGTGAGACAAGATGCAACAAAAGTACTTTCTCTCTAATACAAATTCTTTTCTTAAATCACTTTTTAACTTAAATACAAGATCGCGCAATTCTGAAGGACATTTGAGAATGAATCAAACTATTAGAGCATCTAATGGGATGATAAAGTGCAAAGTCCAGTGATAATATATTATATTTTAATAATGTCATCATTCATCGCCTGTTATCAGTACTTATAGACCATACGATAAAGCTCATTCTGTCATGATTACAGCACGCTCTTACAAAGTGATACAAAGTGAAATGTGGGTAAAGATAATAAAACTAGACGCATAATGACTTGTTTATTTTTGTGGTACTTGTGCGCAGACATAAATTTCTATCACTTGATCCATTTTGCAGTCATGAAAACTAATATATATTGTGAGCATGCATATACTCCTGAAATTATGTGATATGGCACAACTTCTTAACAGCCAATAAAATCTATAAGTGCTTGATGATATCCATAAACTTTGTTGGCTCGAGTTAGCTATATATGACAGATATGTGATATACTCACGTAAGAGATAAGTTAAATGATTTTTGTTGATTGACTAATACTTTCAAGTCCTTCGTTGATACTTTAAATGCCCCTTCAATGCATGTCAAAGCTGCAAATATAAAACAGCATGTGATGAATGAACAATTAACAGAAGATCTCAATATGTGATTCTTGTTTCTGTCTTACCTGAAAGCATCAAGATCCACGTGTAACACAACAAATCCATGGTGTCTGTAGACTGAAACAAAACCACAAGCTAAATGCTTGGACAGTCGTTTGTAATAAGTAAATATCTTATACTAGCAGTCTTCGATGTAGCCATATTCTCTCCGTACGGCACGTACGATAAAACATTGCGCGTTTACGAGTGCGCTACTCGCTCGTGAAATCAACGAAAATTTACATTAGTGACACGTAGTGTAACGTGGCACGCACGAAAGAACGGCGTGTTTAACCTCAAAACGCGCGGAATATCTCATCACAGTTGATCATCACAGCTGATCGTCGAATAAACAATGACACTTTGCGCGTTAAATATATTCATTGTACGTAGAATTAGTCAACGCGTGATGAATGATGATCTTGATGATAAACAGATGCAGCGTGCATTTTTTTCACCGTATTATTGATGCAACTAAATTCCCACAACTGTCAATGTCAATATTGATGACGTTGACAACGATAACGATAACGATGACAATGACACGACGACGTCGGATTTTTTTTATCGGCAAAAAGTCTTTTAGGTAACGTTGATATAAGACAATCGCACAATATCACAATCACTCACAAACTTAACCTCGAAAGCGTGATGACCTCCGATACCGCACATACGGGAGGTTACAAAGCGCGATAAGGAACGATAAGGCAAGAATGGCGAACGCGAGATGTGTGTGTGCGCACTACTGGGGGATAAAGTATAGAAGATTCGGACAGCAAGAAAGTGAATGTGAATTAAAAGAATTTTCTCAAAATGTAACAATACAAAATTTTTTGTTTTGTTTAATATTCTTAACAAGTAGAAAACAGAAGAAGTAGTTATTAGAGGGATGTTAATCTATGATAAGATAATGTAACATTAAATTTGTCGGAAAAAACTTTACACGATAATCCACATGATATAAAATAGAGATGTAGAATTTAATGTTTTATAAACTCTGTCGTTGCGAGAGGGAGAATAATATGTGTTAACAATCTTTTTTACAATAAAGTAATGTTGCGTGCAAAATTTTTATTGAAAACTATGACGTAATTGAAAAATTATGAACCGCGATAACACTTCTCATCGGAGTTTATTACTTTTTTGTCGTTAATGATAATGATTTTTTTATTAATTGACAAAAAAATTTATATTATCTTCATTTCTCCTAATAATCTTTGTCTTTTACTTTATTTATTTTTTTAGTTTGAATTTTCTTGCTCCCGTAAATGTGTATTTTAAAATTTCAAATATAATTACATTTCTATTATCTCGCAAAGTGCTCCAACAATAATTTGCATTGAAAATAGTAGAAAACTTTGTTGCGAGAGAGAAAGAGAGAGAGAGGGGGGGAGGGAGGAAATATTTCCATAATGCAGACACACACAATGTAAAGTCCATATATTGACTCATTATTTTCTTAAAAGCAAGAGAAGCATTTCCGTGCAAGACTCTTCGACGGTGAGTTTTAGCGCATCAAAATTCATTACATACTTCGCGATCGCTATTTCAGTCCTGTTTCCTCACATACTCGGGGATTTGTTTTCTTCCTTTTTTTTTTGTGTGTGTGTTCTCGCGCGCTTAATGCTTAGTCAATAAACTTAATACACTCTTTAGTAGGTCAAGTCTTGGTAAAGTTCCATCGAGATTGTGGAAAGACACACATTCTAAACTGGAGAATAGAGAGAAGAGGAGGCGCAAAAATATGATAACAATTGAACGAAAAAGAGAAAGAAGGAGAGGTAAAGAGGAGAAGAGGGAGGAGAAGGAAAGAGAACGACATATCGAACGGAATGACGAAGACAAACGAGACACATTTACTTTGCGTGCCGTAGGAAATTCGCGTGATAAAAGTGATAAAAAGAGAAAGAGAGAGAGAGAGAGAGAGAGAGAAAGAAAGAGAGAGACGGATTTTTGTAGCGAAAAGTGTGGAGCAAGAGGAATATCATGGCTTAAAACGAGGATAATAAGAGAGATAAGCCGAATTATCGCAAAAATTAATAAATTGAATTACACCAAATTAATTGAAAGTGAGCGGTGTTCCACAACGTAATCTAATCAAGACGAAATTGATTTTTATTAGGACGCTCCAGTAGACGTATTTCCGATATCCGCGATAGCAATCTCCTTTATTTATCTGTATCCAAAAAACAAAAAAAAAACAAAATCGCATTGACGTTAATGTTTCGGGTTTGCTCCGTTATACATTATCACGGCAAAAAAAAAAAAAAGTACGTTTGCGAAATTTTTGTTACGCGCAGAGGGTATACACGCGCGTATATGCATATTCTCTCCGCGATGTGAAATGTATTTCGTACTATGAACCGCGGTCGAGAGAGAGTTTGAAAAATATCGTTCTAGGATATGGCGACGTGTGTGCGTGAGATAGGACAAGACGAAATTTTTATTTTTGATAGCCAGCGCTCTGCGGGATTTTCATTCGAGTGGAGATACGCGCGCGCAAAGAGATACAAAAACACGCGCGTGTGTGTGTAACTTCATATCGCAAAAAGATCCTAATTAAAGTCGGATTTTTGGATACGGTGTTTTATAAAAATAATACGGATACAATTTGTTGATAAAACTCATTTATTTCGCATCATTTAAATATCACTAATTCGATTCACCCCGCGATTATATCACCGCGATTTTAATTAATAAACACGAAAGGCAATAAACAATTGTTATTTATCTACGCGATTTTGGATCTAAGTCTTTCTTTTAGCTCGGTGTTTGATGTCATGCTAGTGTGCGCATATTTTTCTTTTAAATAATTTGCTTTACGATATCGCGAACGATTCGCGTACGTTTCGCGCGAATTAAAATCTAAGCGTATAATAACGATTATCATAAATTAAAGGTTAAACCGACCTGATTAAACCGGGCCTGTTAAATCGGCTGCTGTAATGTCTGTTCCATGCTAATTTCTTATCAGAGCCTCAAGCACTTATTCGTACGCCTTTTTTTTTTTATGTAGATTAAACGTTCACATTACTGATGACGAAATATATCGAGTGAGCGCAAAAGTTTTGATGGATTTCGCAATAGAAAAATGGGCCAGGTAATTTTATTAAAAACGATTTATTCATTCTACTGCCAAGTTAAGCAATAGCGAAAGTTAATAAAAAAACAATGGAAATTACGTTGTAAAATGAATATAAATCGTTCTTAATCAAATTACTTGATCCAGTTTTCTATCGCGAAATTCATCAAAACTTTTGCACTCCATCCAATACATCTAATCAGCGACGCGAGATTTATCGATATTATTTCTCGAAGATATTTTATGCCGATTTAAATGCTGCATTTTAAAATTTTTTGGAAGACATCGTTATAAAAAAAAAAAAAAAAAAAACTGAATGTGGAAGATTCAAATTCAATTTCTGGCCAAAGTATCTTTTTTGCAATGGAATTTTTAATGTTCACAAACAGGTAAATTACATATATGACGGTATTTTTTACATGAGATGCAAATCAAGCATCTTATGTGAATTTTCGAATTAAATTTAATTCGAATCTCCATGTGTGTATTAATTTACATATTTAAAATACGTATCTATGTATTTGCACGTTCATTCTGCGTAGTTTGATATTTTTGTTAGTTGAACACTTCTCAAGATTTACATTTTGTTGTTATGCTTACAAGAGTGGATGCTATTTAAACAAAGATATCACAAACCGTTTCTAGTTGAGCAATATTATGGATTTCGTTTATTTGTACACACACTTCAAATGTTATTATTTCTTTATATCTGCGGTGAGTTGCACAATGATTGCTATCACACAACACATTTTGATCGTAATGAATTAAACTTATGACCAAAGATAAGAAAATTTATTCGAGAGTTGTTCTCTCGCGCAATATCTCACCTAAAAATCGTATACAATTAAATTAAACTGCGAAAGCCGCCACACATTGTGAAATTTGCATTAGGCGGCGAAAAAATATACACCCGGCGCAACCGTGTTACCGTAATTTCGCCCGCGGCGTAATTCTCTTTTTAATATCCGCCGTGCCGGGACGTCATCGAGGTGGAGAGAGAGAACGTTTCACCTTTCTCGTATATTCGAGGATATTTTAGGGGACCTACTCTTACCTTTCTCTCTTTCTCTCTCTTTCTTCTCACCGTATATACCTATTCTCCGTGATACATTAAGGCAAAATGTCGACATTACAGCCACGCGTCGCTCAATATATCATTATACACGGGGTGTGTATAAAGGCCACGCTCGTCAGACCGACTAGCGCGACGCCGACTCGTCTGAATCTTCTCGGGATTTATTCAACCGCACGCGCGCACGTTTCGGAACATGTCTCGTCGTCGCGCGGCGTTATTATTCAATCGGCAAAATTATTGGCGCAATTAACCGCGCCCCGGTTAAACGGTTTTTAAATAGTTTCGCGCGTCGCGCACACCAAGTGTCGTCGTTGCACAGCTTTTGCCGGACGGGTTCACTCGGCCGATCGATGGAGCGCGAAATATATGTGTTCGCCGACCAACTCTCCGTCGTTGACCGCTGTCGAGAAATTTTTTATGGCTCTATTCCCGATTTTATCGGGGGCTTTCCTCTTTTTTTATGAAGCTCGCACACGCGCACTCAGACCGCCTGCTTGTACGTGAGTCCACACATTCTCAAAGATTCACGGGCGGGTCATGAATTGGCGAAAAGCGAAGAAATATCGTCGTTCCTTAAGAAATTCAAATTTCGTCTTAATGATTCGTATCATCATCCTTTTCTCTCGTTGTATTGTTGCTTTTTTCGTCGATGATAAAAGGTAAAAAGAGGCTTCATAAATTATACCTATTTCTATGTCACACATTGGAAAACTGCGTGAAAAGGTGAGAGTCGTATGCTTATATAGTCGACACGACTCTGACAATAAACACGACATCGAGGTATTTGCGTGTTTATCTGTGACCTTGTTTTTTTTTTTTTTTTTTTTGTATTTCAAGTATTGTTACTATTTCTCATATTTTTCTTAAAGAGGCACAAATTGGACGTGACCGTTACATAATGCAATTGTCTTTTGCTTAGCAGCTGTATTTGCTCAATCACGATTTTCTTTCAAAAGAAAAAAACGAGAAAATTTAGTTTGACATTGGTTATTCGCGTGTTTATAATGTACACACTCGCGTACACCTCCAATATGGGAAAATAACAACAATATTCATTGTAATGCGATTTTTCTCTATCCGGTAACCGGCTGCATTCGCAAAATTGCAGTCGCGAAAAGAGGGAATGTAGTTTTCATTAATTTCCGTTTGATCCCGTATATAATTTATTACGCGTGCATTCGAAAACAAGCAGCTCGCGCAATAGTCGCGTATTATGAATTATTAGGAGCCGGTCATCGCGCGGCAACGAACGGCACGTAAACGTATTCCCGTTATTTTGTACGAAAACAGTCATACGATATCGCCACGATTCCGTGTTACGTACTGGCGAGAACAGTTGTAACCAGTTACATACGAAATATGAGCACTGATGCTTTTATCGTATGAATATTGATAGGCGTTGTCTATTGAAACGTAAATTTCATGGCTGGCAAAACGAGACGTGAGAGATTACAATATTTTCCCCGATGATACAACCGGGTAGCTTATTTTTAGGAAATTTTCTTGACATGTGTCACACATACGTAACCATCAACATTCTCTGTTTTCCATTTCTCTTTCTCTTTATCTTTATCTTATTGTCAGTTCACATTTCTTATCGCGCATAAAAGACACATAGCAAATATTTACGTTCTCTCTCTTGTGATAATAAATTTTATTCTTTTTAATGGAAGTATATTACTCAACGCATAGAATGACGATGGTATAATGTTGAAATTGCTAACATAACATGTGTCGAAAATGTTTAACTACGAAGTTGGTTTTGAAAACAAGTGTTGCACACTGAAATTTACATTTTTTCTCTGTAGGTTTTTTTCTCGTACATTTTGTTATATCTTTGTATGTGTGTGTAATAGGATTTATTATATAGTATTCTATCATCGCTCTTCTCAATGGTTTTCTTGTTACCCTTTAATCGGTTATCGACGTAAATTTACGAGTTCCTTGCTAGTCTGTATTGTGGATCCGGTTTCCAATATTAATATCTCCGTTCAGAGAGAACGCGTTTGATCGTATCACAATATCGAATTTTGTAAGATCTTCAGACACACGTATACATATACAAATGTTTAAGCAGTGAAAAAGATAATCTTATATTAATTATTGGAAAATATAAAAATACCAATCAAAATTATTTTCAGAAGTATTATACATAAATGTATTATTTAACAATCAAATAAATGGATAATTTGTTAGAGAAACAGGCTATTCGACAAAACTGATATAAAGTTCGTATAGTTGAGTGAGCGTGTGTGTTATTAAATACCAATATTCAAACCGCAACAAAAATGATTATAACGAATATACCAAAGTAATTTACTAGAGACGATACTATCAACATTGATTATCAATTCCGCTGCAAAAGTTTATATCGCAACTTATTATCAACTAGTTCTAGTTCGCGAACTCGTTTCTCGTTAAATTTTGTTTCTGCAAAATCTGAATAATGCAAATCCGTGTGGTATTTTTATGCGGTTTGTTTTTGTACTGTACTTAGTTTATTTTATTTAGAGAAGTGCCAGTTATTTATATTTTGTTTCAATTTCGTGACGATATGTATTCACATCGTTGCTGCTTCGCTATCTTCCTTCTGATTTTCACGGATTTGCGAGATCAAAAAGCAGCAATTGTTATTGCTATTGAAATTATTTTGTCAATAGTTTGAGCGCGGAATTGTTACTTTGAATTTAGATGAAAGATAAGTGACGAGCACTTCAATTTATATAGGTGATGTTGTTTCTTACAAGTAAATTATAACAAGTAAATCTAGTTAATAGATACTTTATGATGAAGTGCGAAAAATATTAGATAGAGATATTTGTTGGTTAACTTTTGAGAAGTGTTATTAAAACTTTGGTCCCTTGACGTGCTCTAAAAGCTTCGTTACACAATGTAACTGATAAAATATCGAGAGATTTATTACATCTTTTACATTGAAATCTACAGAAACGATCCGTTCGGAAAAAAACCGTGATGAGTTTGCTATCAATTCTCACTTAAAATGTGAAAGAAGCCGAGATCACATCGCTTCGTGACATTTGATAAATCGGTCAGAGAACTGATTAGACGAAATACTCGACGAGTACAGAATGCGGAATTATTCATTTTATCAGTGACTTCGATTTGGTAATTGTATGAGCAGCATTTCAAAAACCTGGTTTTTCACAATTATTACTATGTGGGTATGTGGTTCCACTTGACGTTCGCAACAATCGCGATCGTAAACCGGGTGTACGGTGGACAAACGCATTTGTCCATTTGCCGAAGTGACCAGTGAGTTTGAACATTGTAAATCCGATCTACAATCGCGGTCGGTTTGCGAGCGTGTGGAAACTTACCTTACACACACACACTAGACAGTAGTGGCTGCCGATAAAATACAGATACGTAAATGGTGATGAACTACCGATATATTCTTACAATATGACACAGCGTAACTGTAAAATGTCATCATCAGTTTTGACATTTCTCTTGAAGTCCGATTTTTCTAAGTAAATATTTTCCCAAAAAGCGTCGCGGTAATTTCTATAACTCGAATCTTTGTTTTTAACTTCTTCGCATTTTCACTTAGACAAAATTGATGTTGGAAGTAATCAAATTCAAATCAATCAAAGAACGATCTCTATCATGTCGCATACAATGCTCGCGAAACACTTTGGCGCGGTCAACGCGTTGTCAAATGGGATTATCTCTTTAGTTGACAAAACTGCGAAGTATAAAGTAGAAATTCCTGGCGTACAAATTATGACAGTTAATAACCGTAGCGAACGTACATAACGCGCAAGCAGATAATCGAATTAATTGCGGCGCGCGCATTCAAATAAATACATCCTCGTGCTCGCGCGCGATGGGACCGCGCTGTAAAATTCAATGTAATGCGAAATATAATATATATTCGGTACGCGCGCGCGTGTGCGAGATATAGGCAATACGCAATTTCCGTACACGGCCGGTAACGTGTCATCGCGTAAATAAATAAAAATGATGTGTCGTCGTATGTTGTTGGTGGAACGAAATCCGGTCGGATTTACAAACCAGTGGGACGAGAGTGAATATTTAATTACGCCATTTGTTCATCCCATTCCGCGCCGAATCGCTAATTCGCCCGACCGAGTGTCTGATATCCTCGAACAATAAGCGGCCGTGTATTAAGCTCTATTTATATTTCTCATTATAACGGTCAAATTATTGTCGCTCTGACGCTTATGACTTCGCGGCGTTTCGTTGTATTTCAATTTAACAATCGTGACGATATATATATGTATATATATATTTATAATAAAATCGAATAATTCAGACAAAGCGAACGCACAAATTCTGCTTGATATTAATTCCACGATTAATTCCGCGGAACAAAGTGACGTTCTCAAGATTGCAACGTTATCTTGCCGAAACTTGTTAAGCGCGTTTTGAAAAATTGATGATTAATTAAAAAAGCTGATCGATATCTCGTCGCGCGTTGAAACAACCGTAGCAAGCTTCTTCTTAATCTGCCATCCTCTGATAAAACTCACCGACTCTCTCGTGACGTCTTGTACTTACATTATCGCTAACATGCAGATTGACATAGCGGTTTAAGATTAATATCCTTAATTAACAGTGGACTGTTATAACGTGACGTTACGTTGCACGCTGCGCATATTGTTAACATATTAAACATATTAATCCACTTACGCGGGATATTAATGATTAGCATTGCCGAGAGTGGCTGTCGTGTCTTAGCTGTTGCTTAAGCGCATAAGATTAGTCCGAGAAACCAGCTCGATTTGTATTATTTATGATGGCGTTGAGCGTTCTGCGAGTCACGTGTACATCGATAACAAGATCGGGCATTGTCTCGTGACCGATCGATATCGCGTTGCGCCCACGTGAATGATGCAACGCGCATACTTGATGGATGTTCTCGAGAAGGCGCGCTCGCGATGTATTTAATGGATTAATTTCTCAAATTCGTTGTGTACCGATGGTTTCATTTGTTTATTTTATTATTTATAACAGCGCATCTCTTCGGACTTAAAATCTTAGAATCGATTTTTCTCTTCAACTCAAAAGTCAGTAAAAAATTTCAAGAAAAACTCACACAACATATCGATTCGTTAAGAAAATTTCTAACACGACGCGGTGTCAGAAACTTGTACAATATCACGGTGCCGCTTTATGCTAATCAAAAACCCAATGCCGCGGACTCTAATAACATTTTTATCGTTGCCGTCGTATACATTATACTGTACGTCCGTTTGCCTTGACTAATCGAAAGATGTTGACGTCGCTTTCGATTCGGCCGGGTGAATGAATTTAGCTTTTTTAGATCGATCTCCTTTCATCGTTTAATAAACAGAATACAAAAGGCGAGAGACGTCTCTCGTAGCTTTGATCGGTCTCGAGTCGTAGCACATGCGTTATCAGAGATTTGCGAAACTTGCGAGAATTTTATTTGTCGCGAATATAGCGGAGTTTGTTTGCGCGATGTGCTGTAGGCGATTTTGCGGAATTTTCAACAAAACCCCCAACTTGCGCCGTTAACATTGTATTCGGGCGACGCGTGTGCTGTGTGTGCGCTTTTTGTCGCCATTCTGTGGCACCGATAAAGCGCTGTTCCATCTAGCGCGAAGAAGTTAAAAAGCGCGCGTAAGCCGGTTTTCCCGATTCAGCGCATTTCATGAATAATTCACAATTTATTGAGTTTTATATCAATATCGACGCGATCGCGGATTTAATCGACTGGCATGACCGGCCAATATTTATGTACCTTCCTTGGTGACGTTGGCGAGCTGCTATGATGTCAATAATTGGTCTTTTTCGCCGAATTGACGTTATTTATTTTTCAGTGATGTTTGTGAGTGTCGCACATATGTTTCGGTAGTTTCCGATGAAATAATATAAATGGCTTTATTGATATCGTATTACTTTTTATATTTAAACAAGTTACGTGGAGAAGACTACACGCAATATCGTATTAAAATTCATCCGATAAAAATGCACCTATAAACAAAAAAATTTATTAACGAATAGTTGCGTGAAATTTTAAATTTGCAATCTTCTGTTCTTCGCGTATAGTTTTTTTTTTTTTAGAAACGTGTATTTATTTGGAAAATAATATGTTTCATCGAGAAGGTAAGAGAAAGAGAGGAAGAGTGAGGTGAACATTCATGTTGTCGATTCAGTGTTAGAGAAGTACGTACTATTACATCTGTTACACGCGATAACACGGGCCGCGATTGATTGACATGCTCAAATGACGTGTGACAACGTTCACGTGCGATACACTCGTGATGATTTGGCGGTAATAGTTGATTCCTTATTTTCTTCATTATATCGCGACAAGCATCGCTGAGTAATGCACGACGCGATTATATTTGGTCGAGATACAACGAGATAAAAAGCTTTAATCAAAATAGAAAAATTGTGTAATCTGATTTGTAAGAGAACGATCGGACATTTTTATATGAGAATTTTTTTACATAAATTGATGCACACACTCTATTTGCTTATGAGTTTTAACTAAAAGCTGACGTTTATGTGTGCGCAATATTTCTCGCTCTAAATATTACGTTCAATTTATAATTGAATATTTTAATACATGTCCATCCCTTACAACAGGTTTCGATAAATTTATATATCATTTTATCGTGATATTGTAATACTGAATACACACGTAAATTTTGATTTTATTAAGGTATTCTGTCGTATATGATTTTTTGCTTCACAGAGATATACGTTAGATATTATTCTGCAAAAAAAAAACATGATGGAAGTTTTTATATTTTTTATTTAAGCGCTTAGTGAATTGATTTTTATTAATTAAAAACACTATTTAAAGGACGGCAATATCTCACGGATGTTATTTTGTATATTTAAGGAATTAACCTTTTTCATCACATTAAAGACTGTTGCAATTACGATAGAGAAGTTTGGTTTTAATTAATTGATTATCTCACGACGGGAAATTACGACGGAATAATCGAAAGAATCTTCGTTGATTTGCTTAATTCAGTAATCATGTTACATTCAGTATGATCCAGTTGCCATAATTAATCGCAGCGGGAATAAATCGCGAGCCAAGGAAAATCGAATATAGGTAGTACGAGAACATCTCACGTCTTACGAGAGAAAAAAAAGTGGCGATAACTTACGTTACGTTGCGTTTTATTGCGCGCGTGCAAAATTGTATTTTGTGCCAGTGACTTACGGCCTATTTGCAGCCGCATTCAACGCCCTCGTTTTCCTCGGTTTCGACGCGCTTGCCGATCGCGCAATGCCGAGTGACGGCTTTCTCCCTCCCGCCCCGATCGATTTTGATTTCACGGCCAGTTTCACGGAAATTAAATCATTGCACGATCGGCGAAAATGACGGATCGCTTTGTCGTAAATTCACGTGGCGCAAAATCCTCATCGCTCGTTCAAACGCCGTATAGAGATCGTTTAACGGTACTTTATCGTGACAGATGTATCCCTTTTAGCGTTTTCTTCTCGAAACAGGTGCGTGAAAATGCGCGAGAGAAATTTCATGTGAGTTCCGTAAGTATCGGGGAATAGCGCGAATAGAAGAAATTGATGCTCATTTTGCAATCGTATGTGAGGAAAAGGGCATTTCAGGACATTAGGCGTTGCAGATTAGACGTGGGTGGGTAATATACATATAACGATTCGTTGTCTCTCCGGCGCGCTGTTCATTGTCCATCGCGACGTTATTTCAGCTGATTTAAACGATTGTGTCGGTATTTTACCCGTTCTTGATTTATCGATAAAAGTTTGCGCCGCAGCGCTCACTCACCTGTCAAATTTCGCTCAGCCGCGACAGTTAAAATCTAGCGTCGTGATATACAGAGACGTCCAATCTCTGGCGCGTTACAACCGACTTTCACGAGATCGTCTGTAACGAGAAGCTTTTTATTAAAGGTCGACGAAAAATGCGCGCTCGGTAATCAGAAATTGAGAGAAAATCTGCGTCAAAACTTTTTTTTTTTTTTTTCACGTTGACAGAAAAAATCTTTAAATGACTTTGAACGACAGTGACTCGATTGTCTGTTTGTTATATTGTTGATTTTCAAAAGCGACAGATTCGCGGAAAGATTGAATAAAAGTGTCACTAATTTTAACCAGCGTCGTAATATCTTGATAGAGAAACTTTGTGCTAATTAAAATCTAAATCCTTGCGTAAACATCGAAATTCCAAAACAATCTCTAATTTTTTTCTCTCTAATCTCTCTCTCTCTCTAGATATTAATTTTCTGGATTAAATGTCATAAAGCAATAATGTTATCTCTCAATTGACGTTATATGATATCTTGACTATACTGTCATGTGAGACACACTCTTTGACGCTGCTTTTAATTCTCAGAATAAACACGGCATAAACAAGCGTACGTATAAAACAATTAATTAGAAGAAAAAAAATTAGGTAGATGTGCGATACTTCACAAAATATAAAAAGAAATATCTTTCAATTTTTAAGAAATATCTCTTTGTTTTATGAAGTGTATTTTTTTTATATCTGTGTTTTGTTCACCACACAAAAGTCTTTCAATATCTGATACGCGAGATAAAATCGAGAAACGTACCACTGTGTGTGTGCGCGTCGTTATCGATCACCGAGTTCAATCGCACAGGAAAAAAAATTTTACGAATATAACGAAGAATTTCTCGATCTCGTTACATCTGGACCGTTAGGCTATATGTTGTACATCATCCTGGCGAACAAACACCTTCGACCACGAACTCGGCGCCGTGCAGGGAATCCAGCTTGCTGATGAACGCGGTCACCGAACGATGATTTCGAGACTTCGATCGCTCCCAGAATCGACGCTACGTGAATTTTCAATATCTACATGACGTTTTCGACGTCTTTGAACTTGAACTTGGATGCACAAAATTTCCTAGTTTTCTTCGCGAAGTTTTCCGGCCGGAATCTGGGACAAGATAAATCCCTCGGCGAAAAAAAAAAAAAAAAAAAAACAACTGTGGTTTTACGTGCCCGAATATTTAAAAATCTATTGTGTAGTGTTAACCGCGCGACCTTCTCGTGCTTCGTGTAGCAAATCGAGCTCACCGGTAGAAACGCTGGTGACAAGTATCGGCACGCACCGGTACCGATCTCCTTGAGGATATTGTTGGTTCTCCCGCGTGACGAAACCGCGACGTTCACCACATAAACCTGTACGTCCGATCGCACGTACGACGCGCGACTCTTGCGAAAGCCCGCGCAAACTCGCTCGTATATATATATATAAACGCCCAAGAGAGCCTCTCCCCTCCTCACTCTCGTTGAAAATCTTTTCCCTCCACATGCATGTGTGTGCCCCCTCCCCGATCATATTCTACTTCCGCTCTGCATGAGCGATCAATTGATTTCGCATCGATCGACGTTTCATGATCTCGATGACGTCACGAATATAAATTTTCTAATGACGCGTCGAGTTTTCCTTTTGACGGTTTCGCGCTCGTCACATTTCTCGAAGAGTGTCTCGCTCTCGTTACAATACGTGTGCACGCGGCATGTTGCGCTAACGACGCGCAATCTCCTCCTCGTCTGAGATATGTACGTGGGTTAAGTACGTACGTACATACGTACCTGTGCACGTAGGTTTTAATGAGATTCAAATGCACAAGTTGCCTTGCAATTTTTTCATTCTTTCTTCGAGCAAATTCACTCGGATAGACATTCTATTCAATTTCGATCGCTAGATAAGAAACATGTTTGTGAATAGCAAATATTGAAGAGAAATGAGAGATAAATCGACTTTTTTTTTCCGCTATGTCAGAATATAAATGTTGTACGAGATAATGGCAGTTGTATCATTTTTCTCGATTTATTCTTTATGCTCAGCCAAGTTAGCTAGTTTTTCTTCATATGAACCTGCTAAGTTGCCTACAACGTGACATCGCGTTTAGATTTTTATATTTTTGCGAGATTATTTTGATTCTACTTTTGTTTAGAGACTGCAGTGAATATTAAATGAATTCGACTTCTTCATCACCTATATCCGATAATGAGATAAGAAAGTATATTTGCGCTACGCTCGCAATCCGATTTCGGTTTTCCCAACTCGTCTTAATTATATTATCTTTATCGCACTTAATTTTCTTTGATATTCGTCATATCGCTGAAATCTAGTCATCGCGCACATTTGCTTCACAATTGTCGTTAAAAGTGTCAACTCACGCTACCTTTTCTGAGAAATTATATAGGTATTGCATGATATTTCTTAAAAAGCAAAAAGAAAAGAAAAAAACAATTGTCATCTCTAAAGTAAATAAAACCTGATTAAACTCATCTATTCGTTCTATGATTGAAGTACAGTTTGTAGATAGCAATTTATTAATTCAACAGATAGACACATCTTGAGTCATTAATGCGTATTGAACTGTTCGCGTGCGTGCGTGCGTACGTGCGTGTAGCATGTGTAGTGACAACATGACAAAGCAACATGCCAGAGAAGATTAATCGATGTTTATTGAATTCAATTGAGCACATAGGCACGTTTGTTCAAGTTGCGACCAATGGGAATCATTAAAAACCGATTGTCATGTGCATTGATATTTCAGTGATGAGAAAACGAGTTTTAATTTTACACGCGCGTATCTATAATTAGTAATAGTGTATAAAATTCATATTTATATATTGGTAATAATTATATAACAGTCCCATTAATTTCAATTAACATATTTCTTATTTATCTCGTAATTACAAGTAATTGTTTGTAATGCGTTTAGCTTGTCTATATTTATTACAAGTCGATTCGTGTCTGTGAAAATTTCAGTGAGATATCGTACATTTGTTATCAAATTGCAAGTCATCTCACGTACGTATCAAGATGCATGTAGGCGCTTGTTGATACGACGAAAATAAACTCGAGTTAAAGATGTATACCGTCTATGTACCCATTCACACCGTACGTGTGCGTTCATTGACACGATCAATCTGTCGGAATCTAACGATACCCTTGACATTGATTTCGGGCGAAGGTGGAATCAATTCCCGCGCCGAATGAAGAGAACCCGCTCCCTCCCAGTCGTACTCATCGCATGCTGCAATAGATCACACGTGAGCAAGATGCACACGCCGGACGATAACGGAGGAGATCCTCGCGAAGCACGTGGTGCCGTGATGTTACAGAATGACGAGGCGAATGCGCGGAATGACTCACGGGCACATTGCACGAGCTCTCCTCCCTTCCGTTTTCCCCCGCGCGATTGGATCCCACGGATCGTCCGAATTGCGCGCGATTGACACGGATTCCATAAACACGATGAATGGTCGGCGGCCTTGCCTTCCGTCATTTCGCCTTCGCGACACGTCGTCGCGTCGCGTCTCGAGCGAGAAGAAACGACGACGGTCGGAGAATAGGAATCGTTTGTCAGAGAAGTATATCCGATAACCTCGCATCGTTACACCTTTAGTCGACTGTGCAGCTGCAAGTTTCCAACTGTAAACTAGGTAAACCAATGTTACCTTGACTCGGGCTATTGGGATAGATGCGAGCTAAAGCAAAAAAAAAAAAAAAAAAAAAAACAACTATAAACTTGTCTTGACTAAAGTCTTATATAAGAGATAACGACGTTATCTTATAGCGGCGGTTATACATCGTAGAGATACGTTTTACGTAACTTACGGAAGTAATGTTACTTTTTAACATGTAGACGCGGTAATTAGAAAAATGACGGCAGTGACAAACTGTTTTGACAAAATTATATTTTTATGTTCCTTCCTGTGTTCATTAGTTAGCGTGCCACTTCTCGTCGGGAATATCGAAAACGTTAATTTTTAGATGTGTGCAAATTACAACACGTTCTCAATTTTTCTACGTCGAACGTTACCTTGTTGTGCAGCGCAAACAACGCGTCGAACGAATTTTTCCGAAAGAAACTTTCGAATCGCTGTTTCCGAAGGGGGAGAAAATATTTGTGTACACTTAACTGCAACAATTGTGTGGATATAAAGCGAATGAAAATGTTCCGTGTATGTAAAGTTAGTTGTTCACATTCGGTGAAGACCGTGTTAATTATGAAGCTTATACTGCGCGCGCCGGATGTTCTATTTAAAATAAACATAAATTTCACCGAAACTGGAACAGTTAGTTTCCGAGCTAGAGAGGATACACGTTTGCATGATACGATACATTGTTAATAACATCGCATACACGTGCGAGAAAATGCGAGTTAACCTAATCTGCTAACGAACGTGCGTCACTTAATCTGGCGATTGCGTTACTTTATGACACATTACTTTAATATTTTATTTTAGTTTTTGTTTATTCACGTGATTTTGCATTTGTTGTTTTACAATATATTCGGGGGGTTTCCTTTCTTCGCTACACGCCAACTGCTCCAAACTTTCCGATTACATCTCGAAGTTATCGTAAGCGAGATAAAAAAAAAAAGCTATCATATATATGATACACTTTAAAATTGTATGATTTCAAAATTATATATCGTTCGTCGTAAATAAATAATGTACAAAATGATAATGTCACGTGTCAACCAAGTGGATATAAATTTTCAAACAATGCTGGAAAGTACTCAAATGTTAAGCGCTTTCGACGGGGGATTTGTCAGGGCTTGATATAAATAATGCCTCGGTGGTCCGTTTTACGTCGAGTTAACGTATAGCTTCATTAACGGATTATATCGTACCATAATTAGCGGCTGCAAATTTGATTCGATAATGCGCGTTTCTCTGTTTCTCTCTCTCTCTTTTTCTTTTTTTTTCTCTTTACATTTCTCTCTCTTCCTCTCTCGGCATTCCGTAACATTATTGTCATAGTGTCGGAAAAGCAAATCAAAAAGTGAGTTGTGACCAGTCCACCTGCTTCATGATTACATTATTATTGGATGCACGTTTGATAACTTGCTTCATATCGTGAAAGAAGCCGTACTGCAAACTCACTTATGTTATTAGCACGTTCCTTTTTTGCTGATCATGCTATTGAACTGTCTAGACTTTACATCATATTGATATAATCACAATAGTCTGATAGAAGAGTTAACTGCGCGTGCACAAAGCGTTCGACGCTATTCAGATTACAATTGATTCGAGAACAATTTTATTGAGATGCACACTTTTTTTATACTTTATTAAATGTTTGCAACCAAAAAAGAAAAAAAACAAGCAAAAATAAACTTCAATTCGTCCATTAAAAAACCGCGTTGAGGTCTCTTTACTATTTCTAGATCGCACAATGTCATTATATGCGCATTTAGTGCGTCAAGAACAAACTGAAAAGTTATGTTTACAAAAGTTTTGATACGGTTTCGAGATAATGAAAGAGCCGCAATAAAAGTCGCTTTAACTTGTACGAGGAGATATGTTTTCTATTCCGTCGAGCACCACGCTCAATTTTTGCGCGCAATGCAAACGCGCGAGTACCCAGTTTGTTCTACGAGATATTTAGCGAACTTCTTCCATTCGCGCACTGTTGTTTGCCGACTTCTGTTTTTTTTTTTTTTTGTGCGCATCGCGCACTCTCTCTCTTCGCCTTTGTGACTTTCTGACTTGCGTCATGGAGCACCCTCGCAAAATTGCTGTGAGATGTTATACGCAGTGTAAATAAAGGAATGCAAATCGCGTAGAAGCAAGCATGCGCAAGACAATTTGCGAATTACTATGCAATTGACACGTAAGAGATAAAAATATAAATCAAATGACAAAGCAAAAATAGTTGTTACGTATCTTGTAAAAAGAAATGATTAAAATAATTTAAAATCCTTACTAAAAGTCGTTTTCTAAATTAGAAACTGTAGAAATATCTTCGCACAATTTTACAAAAGCAAAAATAATTGAACGCGATAAAAGGTTAAGTATTTCAATAAAATATTGACAATAAATGAAAAATTCTATAAGACTTTCCGAAAGGAATAATGAGCGCTCGTTTATGTGATTCATGTTTAATCTGCGGTTTCATCGCCAGTGCCATCGTTTAGAACGCCAGCTGCCCGATAAAAATTCCAATTCCTCGAGAGTCGATACCATACTTTCAAGATTGAGATAAATTATGACATCACGGCTATACACGAAGGTTGTAACGTTGCAGCTGCTCCGATACGAAAGAAGAACGTGCTTCCTGGTAGTTTCTAAGTGATTAAATGGCAGCAAGTTCGCCTAAATTGCGCAAAGACGCGAGCGCGAGCGGAACCGGAATAACAATTAATGTACTAAAAGCTATTATCAGAAAAAATCAATGGAAAAACAAAAGAACAAAATTATTTACTAATTAAAATAGACAAGTACGAATGTGTGCAGCTGAGCAAAATTAAGAGAAGGATGTTGCAATATGAATTTCAATTAAACAAAATTTTTATATTATGTATAATGGTTATTATTTATTTTGCTTCCGTTTCCTAAGCGAAATACGTAATGCGCGATTCGCAACAATCTGTCGTCGCACTTGTAAAAGTTTTAACTTGCATTTACAAAAGTTCGTTAACTTAAAGCTAATTTTCCCGAACCTATTATAAAGCGCAAAACAGCAAGTGCTCACGAGACACGAGTAAAAATTTCCCTCCCCCCTCAATTTCTTCTTTTCTGTGAAAAGTTTAAATCTCGGCCGCACGAATGCCGAAATTCGTCACGACAACAGCGCTTCGCCGTAAATTGCATTATTATATGGCCGTGCTGTAACACGCCTCTTCGATGCACCGACAATGCAAAAGAAGGAGAGAGAAAGAACAAAAAAGAGCTTGGGTGCTTGTAGTAAACGGTCAGATTGCAGTGCTTGGAAACAAAAAGAAAACGGCGGTAGGACAAAAAAAAGGGAAAGGGCTCAACGTTGCACCGTTCGTTACCGGAAACTCGGAATCGAGTCTCGAAACGGGTTCGCCCTGTCTCGTCTGCCTGTATGAAGTGCTTCTCGTTTACGTGTATAATTTGCTCTTCTCCCGCCTCTTAGGAAAATGCGCCCTCTCTTTCTCTCTCTTTCTTCCTGTCTCTTTAAGCATTATTATTATTAAAGAACACCTGCTTTTATAGCGTCTCTCGACATCAACTTTATGAAAGTTATACGACGGAAAATTAGCTCTGCTTGTCATGTTCACATTCAATTAATTGTTTTCGCGTGACTTCAAGAAGAAACAGCTGTTTACGTAAAAAATGCAATAACATCGTAAAGCAGATTATTATTACTGCAAATGTAAAAGATATTGGAAACGTTGCCGATATGCTTACATCCCCCGAACTTTGGAAATAAATTTTATTCAGTTTATATTTTATTCAGTTTTGAACGCGAAAAACACGAAGAGAGAATTTCAGTATCAATCAATATTTACTCGGCACGTCTGTAAGGACGGATTTTATGAAAAAAAAAAAAAAAGAAAAACAAGGAAAAACTCTTCTCTCGTTTCGAAAGCTTTTCAGTGAAAAACCCTGCATTTGATGACCAAGTGATATCCACTGAGGATGGAGAGAGATGCGCCGCAAGAAGAAACCTCGCGATCCCTTAATTAATCTCTTAAATTAACATCGAGCGTTTTTCAGAGGTTCGGAAGTAATAACGAGTCGATTACGGTGAGTTTCCGAACGTCGGTACGGCAATTTTCAATAACTGCTTTGATCGAATAAACTTTTTCCTCCTACATCGGGGCGCCTCTGCGCCTCCTTTCGCCCACTCCGCTCACGCCGGACGCCCAAGCCACTCCGGTTTACTTCCATAATCGTTCTTGAAGATCCTTTAAACAAGCTTCGTAGTGGAGCTTATGGCGCAAAGTGTTGAAACTAGATTTCAACGCCCCAGCGATACTTCGTTAGGGAAAGACTTCGGCAGCGATGCCGTCCACAACAATATACACTTTCGGCTCGCGAAAGGTCCGCGTTAAATCAACGTCGGCGCGCAGTTAAGTGCAACTTCGGCCGTTTATAATCATTTTGCCGTTTTCTTTCGGAATTTATGGCGACTTCTTAAAAGTGCGAGTTTCTGTGCAACTGTACGGCTCACGCTGCACATTAGCGGTATTGCAATATCACAGGAAGCACCTGAACAATTCCGGCCGTCTACGATATTACATGTAGAATATCGTGTGTAAAATAGGGAGGGGTGAGAGTAAAGTGGAAGAAACGCTTTAATGGCGTATATATCACAAAAAATATAGATAAGTGGATATTAGGCTATTTTAATCTCTTTTTGTCAGTTTTTTGTCGCTTGATGATACCTCAGCTGAAAGTACTTATAAATAGAATCGTGTGAAGCGCTTCTCCTAGTAAGTAAAAAAAAAAAAAAAAAAAAAGAGAAAATTCGTCCAAGGCCTCAGTCATGAATGTTAATGAAGATGTAAATTGCTCGTTGCTTCTAGGAGAGCAGCGACTGCATATTGATACAGCGATTGCTATAAATAAAATCAAATGAGAGCACCGCGACATTGATGAACATTCCGACGACTCCGATTTGTCGGTATTTTTAATCTAATTTTTCTTCTCTTTTATCTTTTTATTCGCGTTTTTCGCAATATTACAATAACTGAGATGACGATTACTACTTTTTCATAAAAATATTACCTACTACAAGTAATGAGAAACAAGTTACCATAAACTTTTACATCGTTTAAAATTTCTCGCAAAAACCTCATTAAAAAATTGCACACACCGACACGTTCCGCAAAATATATTACGTATATCGATCGAAACTTAATACTCTATTATGCATGATATTATACGTCTTACGCAATGAAATATGATCCTCGCGCAGTTGCATCTCCAGCGCGCGATAACAGCGCACGGAGAGATTTATGGTGGGCGTAATGCGTGATTAAAAAGTGTCTCCCGGACATGTGCCGATCTTGGCGTCGCATCACGTCGCGTTGTCGCGTCTCGTTCGACCGGATAGAGACGACCGACCGTCCGTCACGCGATCTCAATTGCTCTATACAGGATGCGCTAGCGCGTGGTTAGGTAATAGGATCTATATATTCCGATCCGCACACGTACATATGTGTGGGCAGATATAGCTCTCTCGCGCGTGGGACACACACAGGTTATTTTCCAATTTAAAACGACGTCGAGACCGGCGTTACCGCCGCGCTATCGATCTTTCTCGCACCGGAACCAATTGCGACTTGGCTGCGAGAATCAGATACCTGTCCACCTCTTTCAATAAGCGACGAGTCGCAACAATGGGCTTTTTCAACAAATTGTTTTACCGTTTAGCGTCCGACGAACGGAGGCGAAACGTGATATCGTGTGATGCCGAAAGAACCAGCTGTATTCAGATAACATGTGCCGCGATGAAAGTAAAACAGAGAAAGAGAGTTATCGATCGATCAGTTTTTTATTGTAAAAACACTATAGATATCATGAAAAAAGAAAGATCTGAACACAGGTTCTGTTCTCTCTCTCTCTCTCTCTCTCTCTCTCTCTCTCTCTCTCTCTCTCTTTCAACGATGAAAATATATGATTGCAAAAGTACAGCATCTGCGTTATTTCATTTCTTTGCAATTTTACGCCTGTGTGTACAATAAAACACATTACATGATTACAATACAGCTTTCGCCATTGATGATTAGTTTCTAAAGCGAAGAGTGTGCGAAAGAAGAAATGATAATTAACATTGATAATAATTTATTTATTATCCGCGCGATATAATAAGCGCGTATCGTTTTTGAGGAAATTTGTATTATGTGGCGTATCAGAGAGAGAGAGAAAGAGAGAGAGAGAGGTTAACAGAAAACTCGGGTATAAATACTTGTTAATGAGCGTGAAACAATGCCACGTAGTCTGTTTTATAAATGAATATTATTATACGCGTTAATATAAAAATCACACACTCAATGTCGAGATTTAATTATTGTTTCGTGCAACGCCCGGCCGTAATTAAACGTTGCAAAATGAAAAGCGCGCGTCGTTATCATGCAGTTGAATTTCCAGAAACTACATTGTCTTTCGCGCGCGCATTGTGTTTCGTTTATTCATTATCGCGGCTGATCAATGCGGAGATACTCATAAAACGTGTTACTGAAAGTGCTAATAAAATCCGGATAGCGGATTTTAATCAATAACGGGGGAGGTATTGATGATAATATCATGCGATGATCATTAAGCGCGTTGAAATAAAAGCGCGGCGGAAAATATACGCGCATCTCGCAAAATTATACGCCGGAAATCGGTGCGCGTGCGGTGCGATCATTATTTTAGAATTGATATAAAATTATCTCGAAAAACGGAATATTTAATTTTGCGTTTCTATTTTTAACTTTTAATCTTTGCGAGACTTTTTCATCTCTCGCTGAAATTCAACAATTTTGTAAAATTTTTCTATTATTTTAGGAGAAAAAAAATTCTTCACTCCTAGATTCGCGCAAAACAAATGACAGGAAACGATGGATTTCTTTGCGCGTTAACGGGAGATCGATGGCGGTGGTTACGGAGTGGTTGCCGGGCGTAAGATGCAACAACGGATTGCCATACTGCGAATTATACACATCCGCGCCGTAATCGATCTTGCAATGAAACGTATATTCGCCTTTTGCGCGAGAGTTCGTGTCGCGCTGTAAAAGGGGGTAATGTCGATTGCATGGGTGATAAAATGCTGATACGCGGGTAGTTTCGTTTCTTTTGTGTAACGCGCTGAGCAAGCGATCTACTGCTCTTTCTTTTTTTTTTTTTTGCCGTTTACTTCCAGAGAATTATGTGTGTACGTAGATCTTTACACACGCAAAACATGACATCATGACATCGCCTCCGGAGACTAATTTGTCCTGTCATTTTGCGTGTGTCAATAGTTTCTGGGTTTTAATTATTAAAAGGATTGGGGAAAATAAGATATATTATTAAGATTTCTTAATGCTTTACAAATAAATAAATTATTAATATTTTATTTATATAAAATATGATTTGTTAGGTTTACGCGTGTTATATACAGTTGTATGTAAAATAGTTTTTTTTTACAACTTAACTAAATACTTTACCTGACACAGCTTTGCTTCCGATATCGCAACTCATCACAGAGACGTTCCGTCGATACGACGTAACCGCGGGAAGCAGCAACCCGCGATGATGAATCCATCGGACGAAGGAGAGCCGACGGTTTTTTGATTTTCATTAAATTACAAAACGATGTCGGAGACAAAGAAAAAGTACTTATTTTGCGACATCCATCAAAAACAGCCTCCTTCTCTTCCATCTTCCCGTCCGTGCGAATGGCAGTAAATAACGGCGGAAACCCGCACGCCGAATCTCGATCTCGCCACGTGGCATCGCCCGGCTACGATAGAAAGAATTTATGTGTTCGTGCGTCGCTGTTAGCCGTGCGAGACAGTCAACTGCGCGATCGTAAAGAAAGAAGGATCTTAAATCAAAAAGGAGCATCGCTCTTCGCCAATTGGCCGCTCGCAACGCAACACAACGGCCGGCGATAAATCCGACGAGGGGAAAAAAAGGAGTCAATCGCGAAACCCTCTTCTTTTCTATAGCCGAAATTGAAGAAACGTCAATTTTTTCGGGAAAAACGTGCGAGATTCGCGACGACCGCCTCCGATTTTATTCTTGAATAAATCCGCGAAGGTAGTATGACAATTAAAACAAAAAACAAAAAAAAAAAAATTAATTAAATTCAAAGTATTAAATTTCGAATTCGAATTATATTAATTATAATAAAATTGAAAATCATATTATTGCAATTATAATAATAATAATATGTATAAAATCGTTAATGCTATAATATTGTCATTATTATTAACAGAGACTAAATGCTCTTTTATATTGCGTTTCAAACGTAAAACAACATTTGGGATTAAAAACATTTATGTGTTGTTCGGGTGCAAATAAAATCTCCACAGAGACGAGACTTCGAGCTTCGAGATTTTATTGTAATCTCCCCAGTTGTAGCAAGACACTGTAACAGTATTTATAATAATTAACACACTCGCGCGTCGCCGCCGCGACAACAAAGACTTGCGGTATAATATTCAATCATAATTCAGTCTGAAATTCGATTATTGCTATTTTTATTTCAACAACGTATCTTCTTTTTATTTTTTTTTATTTATTTTTTTTTTTTTTACTTCTTCGTCACATCTGCTCCGTTATCTCTCTCTCTCTCTCTCTCTCTCTCTCTCTCTTTCCTTCTTTCTCTCCGCGGGCGCTGCAATGAAATTCTGAGAGGGGGGTTTTTTTGCTTCAGAAGAGACGGCAACGATTGTTTAAGTAGATTATCGTAAGAGTAGGTTTTCTTGTATATATGTATATATACGCGTGTTACTTGTATCTAGAAAGTGTGTGTGTTCTCACGTTCTTCCCTCGTGTGTTGCACAATATATACATACATATATAGTTTGTTACAAGGCACAGGTAGCTCTTACACGCTTATCTTTCCATTTCTTTCTTTCTTTCTTTTTTTTTTCTCTCTCTCTCTCTCTCTCTTTCTCTCTCGGCTTATAATAAATATCATGCACGCACCCCCATGTACTCGGTATTGCTTTTGCCATTCATTCGACAGACTACTATAAATCGTAGAGTATTCGCCAGCTCTCTCTCTCTCTCTCTCGTTCGTCATCGCGCTCTCGGTATTGTGTTTGTTATTTTCGTGACAATGACATACGTGTTTATATGTGTGCGGGATAATTGGAACATGATGACTCGCATTTGCGAACGATGTTGCAACTTGCACAAACATCGCAATTTATCTATTTAACGTTCAAAGAGTCGCGCGAGCAAATGCGCATCACTTTATTACGTGAATGTCAAAGCGAAGAAGAAGAAGAACTCGACTTAACAATCGCGAGCGAGCAAGATAAGAAAAATCGTAAACATAAAATAGGAAGAGCGTAAAAAAAAAAAAAAAAAAAAAAAAAAAAAAAGAACCATTGTCCGTTGCGCAATCACGAAATTGCAGTCGAGCCGATTTAAAAAGCGTCGGAGACATGATTCGCGACACATAATGTGAGATCTTAATGGACTACCGCTGAGCTGAGGCGTTTGGCACGCGTCGTGAGCGATCGATTTTACGTTCAATCATCAATTCGTATTGTCGACGATGTCGAGCAAGCGATTAAAGCTGGAGATAAACGGCCCTGCGGCACGAGGTGGCGGAAAATTGTACGACCGTAAATGGTAGCGACGTGCTCGTTTCGCGCGCTCACGCGCATGAAAAGGCCGGTATTCGGTAGAAATCGATGTGCGATATGCATACAGACAGATATACATTTTCAATATAAACGTTTGGTAACGTGCAGATCTCGCAAATGAGGTAACTTCGAAGTTTCAGCAAATTCGTCAACTTCCTCCCTCCCGTAATACCGTAACGATATCGTAATACGAACAATTTCTCTTTTTTTTTCTTAAACAATGGATTAAAAATAAATGGAAGTATAACAATTCGTATTGATTGTTCAGCGCGCTCGTGTCTTAATATCTTAATCTAATAAAAAAGTATATTTAAAAGTAAGAAAGTAAAAACCAAAAAGCCAAAGGTCCTAGGTGTAGGTGGACGTTAAATTAAAACAGCAGTAAATGCAGTTAGTGGACGTTTC
>QVOA01007359.1:67500-104514 GCA_014825685.1 Pseudomyrmex cubaensis | reverse complement strand
ATATATATATATATATATATATATATATATATATATATATATATATATATATATATATATATATATATATATATACACAATATCATCTCGTATTTTCTATGAGCATCGCAGCAATAATATAGCCTTCGGATTATTCTCGCGCGCTAGTTATCTCGCGTTCTCCTCGAAAACGAATTAAAAAATAAAATATTATACAAGATGCCGGCAAATTGACAGCGATCACAAAACACATTAAGGAAACGAACGAATTCGACGCTGTTACTTCCGGCGAGAAAAATCTCGACAACAAAATCGGAGACAACATCGCGCAATATCGATCAAGTATTGAACGTTATCGCTATTTTTCGCGATTATAAATATTGCGCTTCACGCATGCCAGCAAGAAATTACGTATCGTCGTAAACACGCCGAATAAATTGAACGGTAATTCGATATCGATCGAACACGCTCCGTAGTTGCGATGACGTCTAGGGATAATTTGGGCGAGCGCGTTTTAAAGAGAAAGAGAGAGAACGGGCCGCGCGAGTAGGAAAAACCTTTCATTAGGCGAGCGAGACGCGACGCGACGACGTGCCTAAGGTGCGAGAACGAAATGTTTAATTTACTCGTTTTAGCGCGGCGCGCAATCCCGGACTTCCGGTTGCGCGAGCCGTGAATATTCCGCGAAACTCCGGGCGCTCGTTAAACAGCCGAGCGTGATCGGCGATTTGTATAACCTTAATGATGATCCCGCCCGCGCCCGAGTCCGGTCGTTTTCCTTCGCCTTCCTTCAATCGGAATGAAGAAACGCGGCTATGTCGTCGTCGTCGTCGCTGCCTCGCTTTTAATTAACGCAGTCGCCTTTCAGCTCATAATACGGCCGCGCGTTTTTCGCCGCGCGTCGTCTCAAGATCTCAAAAGAATTTCACGAAGTTACGACCGACAGAAAAGATTTTTAAAGATATAACGACCGTTTTACGTCGCGCGAAACGAGTTCGGGGAATTCCGGAAAAATTTATACTCTCTTCGGAAAAAGGTCGGTATCACCGACGTTCGAACAATGCGCGCGCGATATATTTCCTTAAGTTACTATTCTTTGATCGTAAAAGTCATTCTTACAGTACATATTGCGGGACATTTCATATTTATATCGTGATTAATAAGAATGAGCAAGAAATCCACGGATTGCATTATTCACGTCGCGCTGAATTGCCGCGAATATTTCTTCGTGTTTTGGCGAGCAGAAGGCTTCTTCTCTCATTCCGCGAAAAGGAACGCGAGAGAAGGGTTCGGTGGGGAAGGGGGCTGGCAGGTGCAGCACTTAAGATCGTGCCGCGCTACTTAGCAGATACTACTGAGAGATCAGCGGGCAAACTTCCGCTTATTTCCCGGCTATCTTTTCTTTCTCCGCGCGATTCCATCCTCCGCATTTTCTTCCCTTTCTCTTTCTCCCTCATCCTTCTCTCTCTCTCTCTCTCTCTTTCTCGCCGGATGTTCGTTTGGCCGGGTTTTCTTAACCTACCGCGGTGGTAACGCAAATAAGGGAGTGAACTTGACTAAAGTTCAATATATATACGAACCGCGCGGCTGAGAAGAGAAGGCGAGGGACGAAGACCAACTTTTAAGGTTACAAACTCCGTCCGCGAACTGCCGGATCCGACAGTTGGATTGATTTTAATATCGACTTTGTTCTCTCCAACTTGGCTACTATCTCCGTACTTTCGCGGCTTCTTTTCCACGGACCGCGTGATGGCCTCCGCCTCGTCTCGCAGCGAGAAAAACAACAGCGAAAGAAAACTGTTCCTTATTTCAACGCGCGGCGGTTGGAAGCGCGGAATCTCCGGATACGGAGTAGGATATGGTTAGACGGAAAAAAAAAAAAAAAAAAAAAAAAAAAAAGATAAACCAAGTCGCGATTCCAATTACCATCTTTCGCGTTCGAAATTCAATAAAAGCATGCAACTTGCAATTAGCGCGCTTACAACGACTCAATTTGTACATAGCGATTAATTTGCCCTCATTAGCGCGCGTAGTCATAAAATAGAAAGTGGAAATGGCACAAAGGGGAAAACGAGGTAAGAATGTAAATTGCTTGCGCGGAAACGTTACTCGCAATTCGCACACGCACGGGTTAGGAAGTGAGTATCTCGCGCGCTGCGGGCGCGGTCCCAATTCAATTCCTCTGAAGCTTAATCGTTTTATCCGATGTGTTCCGGGCGCGGCGCGGATGCGTCGCGTTCGCAAATACTTGACTCGCCCGCAGCAGCGCAGCAATAGGAATATATGGGCGACAATCTGTCACCCATAAGAGTGTATAGGCGCGGAGGCAAGTTTAGGGTCCAAAGTGTAGGGCTGCTGATTGCGCGCGGATTGAAAAGGCGACACGCAAACGGAAGGAAGTTTTGATTAGTTGCCGACGGAAATTGACGCGCGCCTTCCGAAAACTCGCTCGGATAGTTAATTCCGACGTGTTTTGCGCGCGCGCGCGTATTCCATTTATTTTTCGTCTTTGCGCGCCCGTCCGTTTCGCGCGTCTCGTCCAGCCGCATTCGTTAGGGCAATTACGAGATTGCGGTGGAAACACGTAAAATAACAATGATTGTTATTACGTCGGCGATAAAACTGACTATTTCGCGACTATTATCGCAAGCTGTTACCGCGCATCTACCGTCTTTCTCGTCTCCCTTTCTCTCTCTTTCTCACACGCATACACATGTGCACACATTTGCTCTTCTCTTTTTCTCTCTGTCTTTCCACTCTTACCGTTTCTCGCCGCCGGCGTTTCTCCGACCCAAGCTTCCACTTCACCGCCGGCACTTTCGCGCGCGTTTTGTTCGCATGTACCCCCGGCCCATCCGGGATTGTTCACGGCCGAGGTTATTGCCGCGTCCTCTGCTTAAAATAATGTAAAGGTACGAACGGTTATTATATGCTATCGAGCGCGCGAAGTAAAACCGAGAGATAGCATCGATTGTACGACCGTAGCGCGGCCTTTCATAGACGCGCAGTTAATTTCGCGTTATACCGCTCGACTCGCGCGCGTAAAACTGCTTCTGTTAGAAAGGCCGCGAGAAGTCGAAAGTTTACTTCGTCGAGAGTCTCTCTCTTCCGATAAACATTTGAATGAACGGATACGCGCACCCGGTGCGCGGTATTTTCGTCCGTTGAACTCATCAACGACGCTTCGTCGCTTCCGACGCGCGTGTTCTTCATTTTAATCGCCCGAGCGCGCGAAACACGCCGTTGATTCGACGATGAGCCGCTTGATGCGTCGTTCCGAACGATCCTTTAAGACGAGCTTCGGATGATACGAGCAGCGACGAGGTGGCGTAACTCATTACACGTTTACGTTCACGAGGAAGGGCGTGTTACACACACGTGCGCTCTCGTTACGAGACAAATTGCCGTCGCAAACTATTTTAGCGTGTTATTTAAATACGTACGCGTATCGAAAACGAAACGCTCGAACGGGCGCGCTGTTTAATTTTTAAACCGTGCCCGTGATTGCGCCGTTGCGACGTTTAATATATAAATAATGCAACAAGCGAAGAAAAGCGAAAATACACGTGATGTATGTGGCGGATATCCAGTTTTAATCGCGCTACAATTTTCACTCGCTCGCTTTATTATATTGTATATATATGTATACATATATATATATATACATGTATTTATATTGGTGGCTGTTTTGTATCTCTGAAATAGACTCTTTTTATTTCCGTCGCTAACATTTTCTAATTACATTTTAAGCGAGTTTATTTTCCCGCGCGCTTTTACATCTATTAGGCTTAAATCAAATTCGAAATATACATGTATATATATATATATATGCGCGTACTAAATGCGACAGCGCGGAGGAAATCTCGTTATCGCGTAAAGAGGAGAGATGCGAGCGTCTCGTCACAAAGGCGCGATAAAATTGTTGTCGAATTTTTTTGTCCGCGCTCTCGGCGAAATTTTCTTCTCTCGCGCGACGATATATTTATTCGGGCGACGCCGACGGGAGAAAATTTATGAAGCGCGCGCGCGCGCGTGCAAGTCAAGCTCACAAACAGACCTTGTTTTAATATCAGTTATAATAGGTTAAACGATGATTAATTACATCGCGAAGCGACTTTAACACTCTGAGAGAACAGCTTACTTCTTTTCAACGGCTTAATTTGCCTCAATATCCGACGAGAGAGCTCGACGCGAGAGTTCGTGAAGAAACTGCCGACACCGAAGTTGAGAATCGACAGGTCTCTGTAAATCTTGCAGCCTCCAATCTTTCTCCGCCGTTCGAGCCGATCGATGAGATCGGACTCTAAATACAGAGAAGAAAAGCTACCAAATAGAAGTTAACAAATTATAAAAGCAGCTCGCGCGAGATGCAATTAATTCCCCACTCTTTTTCTCTCTCTCCTCAGAGACATTTTAAGAATCGACGCCATATCGGTGAAACGAATAAAACGCCGAGGCGTCTGTCAATGCTCATCCAATAAAGTTTCAAGTGGCGCGGGCTAATCGTAACGACTACTACGGGAAAACGACGAGAGAGCGCGAGAAACGACGACAACGACGACAACGTGAACGGTGGCTAATATCGCACGAACGAAGTAACGAGTGGCTCCTTTAAGCATTTCCGTCGCGGATTCGGCATTCGAGGCACGCGCCGCTAACTGGATGTATTCAAATCACAACCAGCGCGCCGGGGAGCCGAAGAGAAATAGTTTCCCCGCTTCCATTCCTTCCCTCCGCGCCTTTTCTCTCTCGCAATCCGTGGACTGTTTAGCCAGGCAGTTCTCCCGGGACACCCCGCGAGAGGAGAGAGTCGGGGGATGGCGGACGCAGCCGGGCGGAAATCTAATAATCGTGAGATTTCGTTTAGTCGCGCGACAATCTCGACGCCCGATCGGACAAACTCGATTTTTACTCCTAATTAAACTCACTCCCGCGCGCGTGTCGTCGCGCGGCTTCGCCTCGCAAGAGTTGTTCGTCCTTTCGCGCGCGTCTGGCACGCTAAATTACCACGGAGAGAAAACTTACGGACTCCATCCGACCGAAGTTGGAGAGTCCCGCAGATGTTCCGCAACGGACAAAGACTCGCGCGCAACCACTTTGCAACCCTCGAGTTGCATAACGTCATTTCCGATTAACCACGTTATCACCTGAGAATTCGGAAGCGATAATTATATATACTTGTGTTTTCAACAAGACCGCTTCAGCGTGTACGTAAAGTTTTAAAAAATGTTTTTTATTTCAAAACTCAAATTGTACAAAAAAAAACTACTAAAAATGTCTGAGGACGCTTGAGATCACAAAGAAAAAAAAGTAATTCGAGCCAGACTTTAATTTTATCCGAAAAAGCATTCTCTATCCGATAAAACGACTGGAAGAATATTTTCGGTGGCGAAGGGTTCGAGTTCTCCTATCGCGGGATCGCATTTGGGCCGCAAAAGACTGCGAAGCCGGAGTTGAAATTGCCTCTAATTCTAGACTTACTGTCGTTAAGTGCAGGGTTCTCGAAATAAATGCTTTTAGCGTGTTCATTTTTACCTCGCGATCTCTCTTTAATCTCGACGGGGGTTTTAGCGGAAGCGCACCGTGAGAGAGTCGGAACAACGGTGAGACGAACGGGGAAGAAGAATGCGATATAACTATATCGTTCAACAATTAGCCAAACGTCCGTCCACCGCGCGCGCGAGGATAACCGCGTCAATCGTTCGCTTCCAATCGGCGCTCATCGGATCGGCGGATTCGCGTGATTATGCGCGAGTCGATTGGAACAACTCGGAGAAAACTGACAAACGGGGTAATCGCGGCCAACGGGTCTAACCCGTTCCCGCAAAACGAAGACTCGGAGTAAAAAGGGAGGAAATGACGCGCGAGAGCGAGACGAGTTGGGAATGAGGGATGAGATGGGACGAACTTTTTCACGTGGTTCCGTGCGCGTCTCCTGCCTTCCCTTTCTGCTCTTTCCTTCTCCCTTCTCTCCCTTCATCGACCGGAAGCGGAATCGCATTATTCGCCGTACGTTTCGCCTGCCGTTCTTCCTATCTTTTTTCTCGCGTTTCTTTGTCGTTTTTTTCCCCGCACTGCTCTCTTAATTCTTCGTTCTCTCTTCTCCTGCTCGTCTCGCTCTCTCTCTTTCTCTCGCTTGCGTGTGCTCGTAATTTACCAGGACTACATCACGCGTCGATACCGATCCAAATCGGTATTCCCCGGCGACACTGTTTTTCTTGACATTTCCCTACGCCCGACCGCGGGGAAAATGCGGCGACGCCTCTCTCTTTCTCTCCTGCCTTCTACTTCTTCTTCTTCTTCTTCTTGCGCGACGATCGAGCGCTATCGGCGAGAATTTATGTCGCGAAACACGACAGCCGAGAGTTATCATCGATGAAGTTCAGAAACAGGACAATTTCTTTTCGATTTATTCACTTTTCGCATTACCATCATAAGCAATATATTTCGCAAATCTCCTCGCATCTCTTCCCGCGCACAATATACCGACATGTATTTTCGCAAATATAACTTTCGAAGGGCAGCAACGTCACACACGACGTGCTGCGCGATGTTGTCGTAATGCTTACAAAAGAGAAAAAAATACGAAAAAATATATAAACTTTTCTCGCCGTGTCGTTTGCGGAAGAACATTTTCGACCGTCGTCGTTGTATTTTTACTTTACCAAAGACTTTATTTACGCCCGCGCTCGCACAGCAGCTCTCTCGCGAGTGATTAATCCCGACAGAAATTTCCATGCGCGATCGCACGCCACGATCTTATTAAACGATACGAAGAAACTGCATCGCAGCCAACCCGAAGTATGCAATCTCGCATAACGCCATGTTAACATGCAACTCGCAACGCGCTCGCGCGATCGGGTAAACCAACATTATACAAAACATTTCGGAGCGAACCTATCCCGAATAACGCGATGTAATACACACCGGACGTCCCGATTAGGCAAATTATGCGTCCTAATGGGTTAATGGTAATTAGAGTAGCGGCGATTCACCCCGGCGCTGCCACGTCACCCCTCGTCACCCACACCGGCAGGCGGCTATCGCGGTTCGCTGCTTCGCTCGCTCGCTCCGCCGACACTTACGGATCATTAATAAAACGGGAGACACCGCACGCGTTTCTGCCGGTTTCCGTCGAGAGAGAGAGAGAGAGAGGAGGGTAAGAGGAGGGTATGAATGTAGAGCGTGGAATGCAAATCCGAGAGCTCGGCAACGCGAGCCGAGCTGAGCCGTGGAGAGCACCGGCGGTGTCGCATTTGCATGTAGAAATCTTGAGGGAACAAATTTTTCTTAAAGTACCTCCCTTCACGCGCCTCACAACCCCTCACGCCCCGAGACCGCACCGGGGCGCTCATTCCTTTTTCCGTCTCATCCCTCTCCTCGCCGCGCCGCCGTCCGACACCACCGTCAACCCCGTCCTTCTTCCTCGATTTGCATACAAGATTGCGCATGATGCTCTTCACGGTACGGCACGTTTCTCCTAACTCTTCCCCTTTAGCCTCTCTGACGTCTCTCACGCCCTCTCTCCCATCCCCGACCGTCACGGCGAACGGTCCTTTTCCGAAAAGGAATGACCGAAGATATCGGACAACGTGACGGGGATTTTTAAATCGGCGTTGATTAGGTGGCCTCTTCATCTTCCGCTATACCTTCCCTCTACTTCCCCCCTTCTCTCTATCGACGAGATGGAAGACGAATCGCGGCGATTTGGCGTAGTTCCTTCGTCGGCCGATTTCGAAACGAGAGTAACGGCGAGATTGAAAATTAGCATTTCGATCGGATAACGAGTCGTAATTACGTACTTTATTTTCGAAACGAATTTCGCCGTTTGTGTGTGACTTTTTATCAAAAGTAAAAAAAAAAACATAAAGAAAGAAAAAAATGCGCGGTTAAAGAAGATAACCGATCTTAAGTACGGAATCGCGCGCTTGACATCGCGTCAACGAACGGATCGATTTGCTTTAATGGACACGGAATATTTCGTTCAACAGAAGCGTTTGTAAAACGGAACGTGACAGGCTCGTTGATGGATGGTCCCTGGAAAGTGCCTCCCCGCGGGCACACGGAGAAAGAGAAAGCGCGCGCCGTCGATATCTTAATCCAGATATACACGCGCGCGTTTAGTCTCCCTCCCCCCTCCCCCTTTGCGCAGTTCTTCGAGTCGGCTTTAAACAGATATTGCGCGCACCGATGCCCCCGGGAGCTGCAGATCGGGAGCTGCATACGAAATCCGATATTTTGAAATCTATGCGCCGTGCCGTCCTATATATACCGCTCCTATTTCTCCCACTCCTTTCCCTCTCTCTCTCTCTTCACCCCCGCCCGCATTCCGTACAATACGGTAAGCCGATGTAACATTGGTTACCAGTTAGCCCGCGGAAGCTTCCAGGGATTAGATTTGATTATCGCGGCCGGAATTGGTCCTGTAGCAACGGACAACCTGCAAACTATAACCGCTCGACCATGCTCGAACGACTATTCTCTCGCGCACATTGCTTGCCTGCTCTCTTTTCTCTCTCTCTCTCTTTCTAGCATCTCTCTCGCACCTATCCACTCGTGCTTGTGTTGCGCGAAACGATCGGGTTAGATTTATGCGATTCCGAACTGCCGCAAAACGAAAATGTGACAACTCTCTCCTCATTTGCCGCGGAAAAGGGGAAGTTACAACCTTCGAAACTACGGATTGATTCACATGGGATTGATAATTGACGTTTCCTTTACGCGCGTCACGCTTTGCCGGACGCTTCGCGAGCAGATTAGTCTCTTCGGGTATCGATTTACACTCGGTTTGGCGCCCGAAATTCGCCGTTGCTCGTTTCTATTTCGGAACTGACCAGTGCCGTCGATGTATTACCATATAATGCATCTCATCGCTCATGCTGCGTTGCAACGAAGCTGCTGCGCGTTGCATTATATATCTCCTCTCCCCTCCCCTCCTCCTGCGCATCATCGATACCGCTGGGCGCTTTTAATCTTCACGGGGAAAAACAAACAAAACAAACCCCTCGTTATTTTTCTCTCGGCCCTCGACCTCCCCATCTCCTCGTTCCTCCTTCTCTTCCGTACATCAATAGTCTACGAAAATATCGATCGCGACGGCGGCCCCGATCAAAGCTTCCTTTCGCACACGTTTCGCGAATAAGGATCGCACGTATTTCCGCGTTTCTCCATCCACGAGTCGGGTGAATTCTCTTGATAGAAACAAGCGGTGCTAGAGAGAGAGAGAAAGAGAGAATGGGAGAAAGTCAGTCTGAAATCCTATCAGCGTCAGAGACCGCCGCGGATAAAACGTTTACCGAAACACCAGGCAGACCGCGACATCGAGTCTTCCGAACATTAAATCAGACACGTAACATCGCCGGGGGATTCGGCACGACTGCCTCTCTCACCCCTTCCCCGCGTGTTTCTTTCTCTTTCTCTTTCCCTCTCTCTCTCTAAATTCTCGCTCGATCGGCGGAAAATCAAGTCGTGGAAAACGCGAAGTGGGAGAAACAATGCCCGAACGTCTGATGGCGGTTCTCTGTTTGACGCGTCATACGCGCGGCGTTACTACTGTGTACGTTATCGCTGCATTAACGCGGCCGAAAATAAGCCACTAATTAGTGTGGCATATTACACGTGACGTCATAAACTAAAGCGCATTACCGTAGACGTTGCTGACTGCAGACAATACGTTCATTCGTCATACATTCGGTAAATCCAAATGCGTCCCGTTTATGTGAACGTGAATTTTACTGCATTGTCGTGTACAATTACCACATTGTTACATCGACGTGTGTTATCTCATTCGCATATACTCGCGCGCGATACTTCGCCTCGCACATATTCGTCAAATGAGCGAGAGAGCTTCGGGGCCGATCTATCGATAATACGCAACTGCGCAACGTATCGTCGGACGGTTCGCACACAAAGAACTGCTTTTCGCGTAAAATTGTAAAATTGAACATTATTGGCGACTGATCTCTCGATTACGTAACAACAGAGAAGAGTAAAAAATTATTATTCAAGACCAGAAATAAAGGAGTGATTCTCTCAATTGAGAATTTAGCTTTTTTTTTTTATATCAGTTGTACGAGCGGCGCACAGATTCAGCGAACAAAATATCACATATCGGATACACAACGGTGGCAGATGCCGCGGGCATAACGCAACCTTCTTTCGGCGTCTCTTCTGCTTCTGCTTCTTCTTCTTCTTCTTTCCTTTTTTTCGCGATGCAACGGTCTTATTTCGCCCGTCGTCTTTATGAACACAGAACGAAAACCTCGCCCTCGGCATTAGCATAGGAAGTGAGAGTTCCCCTTCATCGGGCGCTTCTTTACGCCTCCATTCGTTTTCCCCGTGGTGATAAGAAGCAACACGGCGCGGCTGTTTTTCTCTAACGATCGAGATAGTTCAGCGGAAAGAGAGCAAAAATTTATCGCATAATTAGCTCGAAACAGACTTTAAACGTGCAAAAGCAGAAATTTAGAGGAAGGGTCTAAAGAAGGTTATATACTTCTCGATTCAGCAAGATTTCACCATCCCGATCGCTTATTTTAAAGTTACTAAAATATGTATAGTTGGTTATTAATAAGATATAATCTAACCTAATTAGTTATTTTAGAGGCAACTTGTTAACACATCTAAAATTAAATATAATAGTTATCCAATTTTTCTATTAACAGTTGCATAAGACATTAGGAGTTGAATTAATAAACTTCTTTGCACTACTTCTGTCATCTTGTAAAAACAATAAGAGAGATGAGATTTAGAAGGTTTTATATAGTAATATGTCCTACTTTTATCACTTGGGCACTTTGATAATAGGTTTTTACAATGAGTTCTATTTAAACAATTTGTCAAACTTCTTTGTTAAATAAATTGAGTGAGACATTAACGAGATGTAATTGTAAGATTGATATTGCGCTTCGTCGCGTGTAATGCGAGCGAATATATGAACGAAGTAATACCTACTTCGGCGGATAGTTTCGTCATTAAGATCGCCGTCGTATGTATTCGTAATCGTATTCATTGAAACGATGCTCTCTCTCGCAGCAAGCCCGTTCCATATGCACCACAATGGCAAGTTCTCGCGGCAGACGCATTAAATTGGAAGCGGGTGAGAGCAACGTAAAGCCGCAGCGCGCGCGCGCGACCGCACCGAGAGAACGACATTAATACGATATGTTCAAGGGATCGTAAAACGACCCCTCGGTAATGTTTAATACGCTTTCACCGGGGCCAAACAACGTTTCGTGCGGTTGCGGAGCAACGATAAAGTCTGCTGCTCCAAATTCGAATCACCGGTGTGCGACCGGCCGTCTCCTTACCCCGAAGGATAAAGGGTTGTTGCAAGGTGCTTGTGTTACGGACCTCCTCTCCCCTCTTCTTATGATTCCGTTTCTGATGTGACACGCGAACGTACACGCGAACGAACGTTCGCTCGGCGCGTAAACGATCCGAAGAAAAACGCTACAAAAGAAAATACTTCCGGATGTAAAAATTACGAGGGGGAGTGGAAGCGCACGAATTCGCGCGCACGAGGCGCACTCGGCGCGTTTAATGGCCGAGACACCAATAAACACGTGGGCAAACACACAGGTACAACGCGCTCGATATTATCCCTCTCCCCGCGCTCGCGTGTATGTAAATTCGCGTCGGCCGCAACAAAGCGAGTCGACGCGAAATTGCAGAATTATATTATGTATTTTATTTAGTAACGCGGGGAAAGCATTTATGAACGATTTGGGTGTTCGGCCATAAACTATACTTTCAGCAAATTGTGTTGGTAAAGTACAGAGTCCGCGCGCGGATGCAGAGAGTCCCGAAAGCAAATCTCCAATAAATCACGCATTTTCGAACGCCAACGCTCGGGACAGAAGGGAGGAGGAAGTCTGGATATAAATTCAAAATTGTATGATTGGTGGTAAATTAATTTAACGACGGATTTACGTCATTTCATTAAGCTTAGTACATTCTATACACTCGGTTGCGTATAATAATTTTGCGATATAATTGATCCCGTGATTATCAATTTTCTCATTAATTAATTGGATCCATTGAAACTCGATCAAGATGATAATAAAATAGTATATCGTTGGCGTTTTTTTTTTTTTTTTTTAGAAAAATATGCAATTACGATGGCTTTGTGGAAGAGCAAGCTGATTGCTCCTTCATCGCGCTGTCTAGCAAATAGTCGGGGGAGGGAAAGGGAGATGGGTCTTCTCTCACGGTCGAGCTCTTCAGTCAGACGATCTTGACGTTAATAAGAATCAAATAGAAACGCGGCAAGAGAGATTGAAGGTGGAGAAAAAAGAGAGAGAAAGAGAGAGAGAGAGAGAGGAGAGATTCGCGATTTTTTAAACATCGTATAAATTTTATTACCAAGAGACCCCGCACGAAATAGCCGCGGCCTTATTAATGCGTTTCATTTATTCCCATCAAAAAGTTCCGTATACCTTCCCCCCTCTCCCAAGTAATCTCGATTCCTCTCGGAATTCTTTCACGGCCAGACCCGCGGGAGCTTTCTTCGCTCTAAAGCCGCATTCTCGGGACGAGTGAGATCTCTTTAACATTTATTGCTGCATTTGTTCCCCCGGCATTTATTGCGGGATTCTCCCGCAGTGAGAAAGACGTCTCGTTGCAAATTTCGCTCTCCTGCTATCACGCACTAGATATATTCGCGGCACTGTAGGAATTAGCGGAGAATTTTCCGTAAGCCTCTACTTTCTCTCTCTTTCTCTCTCAACTTTTCAATATCGCAATGGGATTGTTTTTTTTGTCGCTTAATAAATATCAGAAATGATAATTTATATAGGGTAATAAACAGAAAAATCAGACCAGAAAAATATTTTAAAAAACAGTAACATCTCTGTGCATTATTGCTGACTCACCAAAGTTGCTTTTATCGCCAATTGCTTCGTTCACTCGATTGCCGTTCACTCGCAAACTTGATTGTCGCTCGCGTAACAATGATTAATTATTTTACGCGAGATATACGCGAAAATATAACCACAATTGTCGCCATCAAGACACCGCAATTTACGCGCGGACACACCAATGTTTCCGGATGTTTGGAGACTGCGAGACTGCCCTTCCTCCCTCACCGTTCGAACGAGATCATTGTTTCGATCTTTCGATTAATGCGCCACAACGCGAAATCAATTCTCGTTCAAAACGTTCCAAACTCAATTCGGCATTTAGCGAAATCGAACCGATTCGACCGACGCTCGCGAAGAAAGCACAAAGTGACGAATGTTGTTAACAACGAGCGCGCGCCAATGTGGCGTCGCGAGCGTCGAATTCCAGGAATATTGCGCTGGTCAAAACATCGCGCCGCGAACGACCGATACGCGCGGCACAAGCGCCGTAATCACTTCGATCGTATTTATTAATAAATACGTGGGAACACGCTAATTGCGTGCTTTGTATTCCCCGTTCTTAACGTTGTGACATGGATATACAACAGCGGTCGATCAAGATCAGTCGTGACTAACGTAACTTCGTATCGCGCGCGAAGGTCGATCGACCTTCGCGCATTCTCGGCGCGCCTCGGAGATCTTCGTTCCCGAGATGTTTTCAAACATGTCCGATTGTTTACGAGTAAAACGCGGCCAGTGCACGTGAAAAAGCTCTAAAGATTGTAAGCTCTAAAGACTTGTTATTTATATAAGTATGTTCTCTTATAATTTATCTTATATTTCTCTGTTTTCTTTCTCTTTATGTTACCGATTGTACTTTCAATTGATCGTTGCATATATTTTGTTTCAAACATTTTTATATTTTGCGCGATACACAAATAAAGTTATCAATTGACGATTATTGATCTATCTACGTCATAGAAACATGTCACCAATAAAAAAAAAAAAAAAAAAAAAAAAAAAAATAGACTATCAGAATTGTGTGTCAGCTGTTTTCAACTGTGATTCGTCGATTAGGAAAAAATGTCAAGAATAAAGAGATTGAGAATACAGAGATTGTAAAAATAGGAGAGAGATTTAGAGAGATTCGAATGTATTCCGTGTAATTTAACAACAATCAAGTTTGTCGATGTATTGCGATCTGTTGATGCGACGCCACGCGTGCCGCGTTTGTTTGTTGTGTTTGACTCGCTTCATTTCGATAATCGTCACGATTCGTGTACGTTCTATCGCGCGTTTATTTACTTGTTAAAAACCGCATTGGACGGAATAAACTATACATCGTTTCAAAATCGTTATGGTACGGGTTTTTTGCAAATCTAAAAAAGAAAACAAACACAAAACGAGCGTCAATAGTAAAGTCACGATTTTTCCGATTAGTTTGTAATCCGCGCGACTGTCACTGCGTTCGGTGAATTTGAATTGTGCTCTCTAACGAGAACAGCAGTTTTCATGTCCAAGGAAAAACGGAAGGGCAACATCCTGCGGGTGATTTCACGTTGTACCGCGACTTGTAAGCGCGAGATTTCATATCGCTTTTATATTTTATATCGGTAAAATACTAAACCACCGTTAAAGAGAAGATAAATACACACTGTAAAGAAGAAAAATCGTGAAAACAATTGTAAACATATGGGTAATCTACTCGCCACGCCGGTTTTCTCTCTTATCTTATTTTCTTTCCGACGTGAGGCCGCGCATTTTCACGAGCACTAGCGGCGGCAGGAGTCGATGAAAAGAAATAACGTCTTGTCGATCCCGGAGACGGGGGAAGGGGGAGAAGGGGAGAAAGGAATGCGCGGCGCGCTCGGAGATACCTCCGCCGTTTAAAGGGAAGATCCTCACTAAACACGAAAAGGCCCTCGATAAGCAGGCTCGGGACGTTAATGCGAAACTGATCGAGGGAAACGACATTTTCAGGCTGGTGCTACGAGGAGACGCGGGTCGCCTGGTATTTTCCGGCGAGTTCACCCCATTAAACATTTTTGCTATCTCGCCGGGATCTGCTCGAGGGTGATCGCGCGAGGATGAGGAGAGCGCGCGGATGCAAGAGCAAGAGAGTAGAAAGCGAGACAGACGTGCGGGAATCGAAGATGGTGGAGAAAGAGGAAGAGAGAGAGAGAGAGAGAGAGAAAGAGAGAGAGAGAAAGGATGGAAACGAGGGGGGGAGGAGGTGCAGCAGTGCGGGAGGGTTCGCGAGAGCTGCTTGCTAGCTAGACGTCGGCACCTGTTGCTTTTACAGTCGATCCTACTTTCTCTCTACGTCCCTTCCCTTTTCGCCGTCGCAAATCTCTCTTTTCCTTTCTTCTCGCGTGCTCTTGAGCGCCAAGCTTTTCCTCGCGTTCTCTTCTTTATTCCCTTCGCCCGTACGTACGATTCCCTCACGTGTCGGAGAAGGGTTAAAACACCCCGAGAGGGCAAGACGCGTCGCTCAAGAACTACTTACGCAATTCAGCTTCCCCGGAACAAATTTGTCCAACCCTCCACCCCCTCGTTGATTTTTATCGCACGACCAGTCATGAATGCACTGTATGTGTCACGAGATCTCGTTCTTTTTAAAAATCTTGTTAGTACCATTATCCGTCTCTTATCACGCGTTCGATAAGAGACTCGAGTGTTTTTCTCGCTTTCTCGTGAAATCAGATCGCGAAGAGAATATCGTCTCATGACTATAACTCGATCTTTCTCAGAGAAGAGCTCAAAAAAAAAAAAAAAAAAAAAAAGAAAAACAAATGAAAAGAACACTCAATGTCGCAAGTTAAACGTTTATCGTTTATCGATTACCTATTTCTGTAAGCTTTGAATACTCTCGAAATACGATTCAATCGTTCGAGCGTTTAAAGTCAAAGCGCGGAATACGAAATTCACAACAGAGATCATAGCCCACCCATTACCTTTTGATCGAAACGAGGAGAAACTAATCGCGCGGATTGCGGAATATTCCGCGCGTACATCTCATCAGCGCGAAACTTCAACACTCGCAAGGAGGGAGGGAAAGGGCGCACAATCACAGTCTTCCGAAGTTACGTTTCTGGCGTTTCGTAATAACGTCGAAATCAAATCGACGCCGAGAGCCGCGTCCGCTTGCTATTTGCCATGGGCGCAGGCAATAATCAGCTGCGGGTATATCCCATATCCTGGCGCACGACGACGCGTCGGTATCTGCCATTGAGCAAGCGCCGAGGTGCCAATACGAGGTGGGATGGGATGAACACTCTCTCGCGTACGTATGTAAGCGGGACGTACCATTGTGACGTCGGCTTGATTATGTGGCTCGTATCTCTCTGGCAATGTTCCTCTCTTGCTCTTCTCTTCCTCGTTGATCCACCGCCCTGTTCCTCTCTTCACCAAGGTGTTTTGCGACCTATATATTGTTTGCGCGAAGTCCGGCGCGTGAGAGAGCACCCTGCGGACGCTGACGGGTATTATGTTCGTCATTATCCTGTGATAACAGCCTCCGGTCGATATAGGCATCGCCCCCGTGGAATTAAGTTTATGTTATTAGAAGTCTAGTTTACGTTACAACGCGAACAACACAAGGAAAGTTCTCTCAATACATGTAGTATTGTTGTTCGCAACGGCGATCTCATTTTCGACGAAGGTTGCTACCGCCACGGATGCTTCTACGTGGTGATTTTGTTTTGAGAGCGCGTCGGTATTGTTCGCACGACGAACTATTAACCATTTTATAGGCGACTCTGACGCCGTCTTTCAAACTTTCTCTCTTTTTCTCTCTCTTTTTACTCGGAATTATTTGGACATTTTGTCAAATTTCTGAGAGGCAAATTTTGAGTAATGTTTTGAAAAAGTTATTTCGTTGTTTGGGAAAACACGTTTTGATGCAGCATCACCTGAGCGCGTCCCACTGACGAAACGATGAAAAAGATAACGGAAAGACGTGCCTCTGAGGAATTCCGACGAAATGTGCAAATAATTCTGAGCACTGCTTGCATTTTTCAATGATTAGATTTTCGCTGCTTTTTTATTTAAAAAAAATTAATCAAGTGTTCTGTAATATGAGACGTTGCGTGATCAAATAACAAGTTGTTGATGACTTCTCATGTGTATCAGATATACGTAAATACATTCTCGCACGTTGATTGCGCATTCATTGCGAAGAAATCTCAAGGGACTGCGGTGGATTGTCGCTCGGTCCCCTTTAACGATCTGATCAGATCCAAGAGAGAACGAACACGTTGCGCGCGTTCCGCATGGATATAAATTTATTCTCCTGTATATTGGATAAAACTTGTTCGCAACACATTTTCATTATATACTTTCTCGTGATTTAGCAGCAGCTCGTAAAGGAAGAATCGCGAGAAATCGACGCAACGATTTATTTTCAGACTTGTTCTTCGCGCGTTATATGTATATATAACGCGCCACGTCGTGCAAACACGCACACGTAAAGTCCGCGCGCGTAAACAAAACGCTGATATCTGATGATATTTTGCATAAAATTTTTGTTCGAGAATTAAATGGCAAAACACGTACGTGTTTTTTTTAAGTATCATGAAAAAAATCGGGAACGTTGCAAATAACGGGTTTACGTTCCCAGTCACCGGCTATAATGGATGGCGCAAATCATCGATCATCCTTCCCTTAATAGCCCGACTCGCGCGCGCCCGGTTAAAAGAGATCACGTCCCGCTATAGAAGACGTATCTGAGAAAAATTGTTGTCACACACTTCCAGTTTAACAACCGGGTGTCCTTTTGTAGCAACGCGCGCTTGCTTAAGAATCCTTCTCTCCTCGCGTGCGTTGTGTCGAAAGTTTGCACGTCGTGCACGCAGGTTCGCGCGTTCCGATGTAAACACGTGAGAGAGTGAAAAAAAAAAAAAAAGAAAAAGAAAAAGAAAGGAACGCAAATGCACAAGCAGGCCAAATGTTCCTCCAACGATACGAAACGCTACGTGATAACGTGTCACGATAAAACAGGAGAATAATTAATAATTCATAATACAAATCTGTGTTTCTTTTCCCCTCCGTTAGTTTCTTTAAAACGCGCGTTCTGATTACGAGAACTGCGAAAGTTTCTTTTCGTGCCGGGGGCGCAGTCGGCTTTAAAAATTATCACAATTTAATCCAAGTCACATAAGAAAACAAAAAAACATTCCCGTTCTTTCTTTCCGTTATTCCGTGTTCGCGGGCACTTTGCAAGCACCCGCAAACTCTCCCGTTACGCATCTGGATTCCGGGTCGGTCGCGAAAGCGCGCTCGTGAAACATTACTCAACACATTCTCTATTCGGTCGCGCCCCTCGGTTTCAAGAGAATCCTCGCGTCGTCTTTTAAAAATCCCCGTTCAACTCTTTCGCTATCGAAATGATCGTGAAAAGGCTGTTTCTCTTGCCTTTCTCCGTTGCGAGAGATAGGGAGGCAAAAAGGAGCGAAAGCGGGCGCGGGCGCGCGCGCGAGTCTGGAGATTGAGAGTAGATCGCAGCTACGAGATAGCGGCAGCCGCGGAGCAAACGAGTTTCGCCGAGTTTGGACAAGACTTTAACCGTTTAGGTGTGCGCGTCGCTTCAGCGCCGGCTGAAAGTGACTGCCGCGGCCGCGTCGTACCTCGCGAATCGTTATCTGATGGCGGCGGAGCTTAGCCGGGTGTAAAAGTGTTGACCCGCTCGTTGGCGCGAGCCCGACCCGCGTCGCAACCACTTCCCCTTCTTCTCTCTCGCCAGAACCAGAGGGGCAAATACGTCGGGTCGTTACGGGGTCGCCCGTTGCGCGCCACGTTCCGCCCGATTATCACAATTATTTCCGCGAGCGTGCGAGATCTCGATCTCGCTCTTTCGCAAGTGCGAGAGAGAGAGAAAAAGAGAGTGTTTCGGCGGTGACGAAAGAACGGAGGTTTGCTTGGTATTAGAATTAGCAACGAGCTTCAGAGATCGCAGATCTGTCGCGCGATCTTGTAACGCGGCGAATTCGAGATCATTAACGAATCTTATCGCGAGTTTCAGCGACGTGTAATTGTACTTTAAGCGAGAGCTACACGTACGGAAAGTCCAAGCGATCAGATTTCGAAAAGATTCACGCGCGTTCGCGCCACGAAAACGCGGTCATTCTTTTCCCTCCCGCTTCTCCTCTACGCGTGGCGTCGGAAACAAATCTGTTCGACCGCCGAAATCGATATTTCAATGCGCGTATAAAAACGCAGAACGGAGAACGATTTTTCTGAACGCGCACAAAAATTCACGCCGAGACGGCACGTAACGGCGAATTGACGGATTCCGATGAGCGGAGGCGAGACGAGCGGCGCACGTACGCTCGATCGTTTATCTTCTCTCCTTGCGTCTGAATTCGAACAAGACTCTCATCCGAGAGATAATCTGCTTTGAAGGCGCCCCCGCAATTCCGCCGGCTAAACTCATTTTTCAAGGGCCGTTCTCGTCCGTCCGTCCGATGGACCCTTCGGGGCAAAAGTCGCCGTTCGCGCCAGCCGGTTTAACGTCGCTGCTTGGGTTAAGACTGCCTCGCGCAACAGAGCCGATGGAAAATGAAGACTGAAAAGAGAGAAACAAAGAGAGACAAAGAGAGAAAGAAAGAAAGAGAGAGAGAGAGAGAGGAAATGAAGGCGGAGCGAGCGAGAAAGACGCAACGGTGAGGAGTTGCACGAAAACCGGGGTAGAACCGAGCGTGTTGTTGGCGAAGAGGAAGAGGAGTCACGACGCGGCTATAAATACACTGCGCCACCTGCAGCTAACGTTCACCGCCTAACGTACAGACCAGACTAAACTGAGAAAGAGAGAGAGATAGAGCGGGGGAGGAAGAGAATCGTGTCTCGTTGCCAGACTGCTGCAAAAGCGTGCACACGAAGAGAAAAAGAGAGAGAAAGATGTGGCTCTCTCGAGCGTATCTCAATGCTGATACCGTGTATATGCGTACTGCGATACTGAATCTGTTCGACACGTGGATCGCCTCGATCTCGCTCTCTCCGGACACCTCTCCGAGTTCGCGATATTCATCATGCGAAATAATTTCGGCATAAATAGCCGTGACTTTCGGAATAGATACAACCCACGTCGAAGTTACAGAACATGTTCTTTTTTTTTTTTTTTTTTTTTAAGTATGTAATAACCCTTGAGATTTATCGCTGCGTTTTATTACGCGCTTAACTCAAGCGGAACTACCGGGAAAAATTAGCGCGCAGCCAACTGTCATCGTTCGTGTGTTCGAGCAGCAGCTAAGAATATAAGATACCAATTTACGTCACAGTAATAATATTATTCTTTCATTCTTCGGCGAGGTTTGTACTCTCTCTCGTCGCGGAGACTTATTTTTAAAGCGCGGAAAAACGACTGCGCAATCCGGCTGTGCGCGAGATAAGAGAATCGTTCGGGCATAAGAAAACGAAAACAAAAGGACCGACATTCTAATCGAATAAACTAAGGGAGTCTAAGGGCCGCGCGCCGAAGGTAGTGCAATCAATCAGCGACGGGCGCAGTGCCAATAAGCTCACGGAAGCTTTCTATTAACAAGATTACTTCTCTTTCGGAATTCAGTAGTTCGAGCGATCGCGAGTCGGGCCCTCGCCGGTTCTTCCTCTTCCTTTCTTTCTCTTCCGAGAGATTGAAGCGCCGCGATTTCCGTTCTCGAGGTCCCGTGTTCGAGAAATATGTGACGAGACGACAGAGAGGCAACGTGAAAACACCCCCGACACCGGAAGCCCGGTATTTTCATCGACGCGCAGGCAACGAAAAAGCCTGCGACGCGCGAAAAGGGAGACAGAGAACCGGCGCGCCGGAGAGACACACCTACTGCAAGCCAGGAAACGTCGCTCTTTTAAACCCGACACCCTTGAGCGCGTGTTTTAAGCAAACTAATACCTATATCGGGTGTATCACGAGCGAAAGGACGAAACCGGAGGGGAAACACACGGGGGATGAGAGGAAAAAAAATAGAACATATAAAGCGCGCCCGGGTAGAAAGAGCGGCCCTCGCGGCTCGTGGTAGTTTACTACGAGCGTGTTAATTAAACAAAAAGCCACCCCGTATACCAGGCTAATTAGAGAGTGGCTCTCTTACCCGCACTCGCTTCAAAAATATTTTCCGCCTGCACGTTCGCTTCGAGTTCTCTTCCTCCACCTCTTCATATTACTTACGCGTATGGATCTCGTTGTTATACTCTATTTTTTTTTATCTTGCTTACCTTTTCTCTCTCTTTCTCTCACTCACTCATTCTTTTTTCTCTCCGGAGTTAGCGGCATTTCAGACTTCACGGATGTCGGTTTCGGTTTTCGCGGACGTCGTTTGCTGGCACGGTAACAAACAAATCAGTAAACAGAAAATAACAGCAAAAAAGTGGAGTTCTTTTTCAGTTTTTAAACAAAGAAAAATTATTTATACGATCGTTGTAAAATAATCATATAAATATATATACTAATTAAATAAATATACGAGCAAGAAAAAGGGAGATAGACACAGTTAGTATATCATAAATAAATGATAAAATCTTGCGTTACGAGGAAATGTGAGAAATGTGAGGGAAAAAGTATGAAAAATATTTTTTCACTTGCACCCCTTTTACATTTTCAGTCTGCTCGCATTTATGACCGAAGTTTAACATAACATTTGTTCGTGAAGTTTATTGCTAATAACACACTGCTAATAACAAGCCCCAAAAATATGAGAATATTAATCAAGCAATTAACATTATATTTCTCGGAACTTCGGCTGTGTGTTTGTGTGATGAAAGAGAGTGTGTGTGAGAGAGAAGAGAGAGCTGCTGTTTTATTAAAACATGCCATTTAAGAGACGACAAGATAAATCACGGAAAGTCGCCCGTGCGATTAATCAGCAAAGATTTCTGTTTGCCGTGCCAGTTTCATGACTCAGAATCGCCGAAGCGGGCGAGATATATCGGCGCCCGAGCGAGCGCCGAGGGCGCCTAATTGAAAATAGGTGCGCTTTAACCTAAATGCGTTGTACAGCGGCACGTTTCACTCGATTTAAGTACTCGGTTGGTGGCGGTGGCAGATTTAGGGCGCGAACGGAGTAACCGCGATTAGAATCCGCTAACGCGGCCGCAAACAAACATCGTCGAGCGGGAACGGGTCGGCGAGGAGAGCGGAGAGACGGGAAACGAGCCGGCGGCGGCCGGGAGAGAGCCGGTCGCAGCGAAACATCTGCGATCGGATTAGCGGTGGACATTGGCAACACTTCCGGGCGATTAGGCTGATTCCGCATCGATCCTAAGTCCGCGCTTACAACCGCGTATCTATTTCTCTTCTCTTCTCTCTCTCTTCCTCTCTCTCTCTGTATGTGTTATGTGTGTAGCACGCGTAAGTTCCCCGGATACACAACTCGTAGCTAACAGGCGAGTCGACAGGACTAGCTCGTTCGCGCTTCGCCTCCGAAAATCCACCTGGCACGTACAACATTACACAAATATTTATTCGCGATGCTCTCCGCGCCAACTCGCCCTCCCTCTCTTTCTCTCTCTCTCTCTCTCTCGTCGGAATTTCTCCTCAGACGCGCGTTAAATACGACGGAGCTACGTGCTGTTGATTTTCCGCCGCAGAATTTTCTATCCGTCGCGTGTTTGCATAGTTGATAATGAACTTCATATTCCGTGCACTAATACTTTGGATATCGTGTAACGCGTAAAACAAAAAAATAATAATAAATCTCTCACGAGTGTGTACGAACCAAACAACATTTTTTTAGCGAGAGGAAAATTATGCGTACGAGCTTGTTAAGGTAATAATTTCGAATATTTTCAAATAATTTTGTATAAAAATTTTAATAATATTCTGATACTTTTTGGTTGAAAAAAGTTGTTTTGCAGCGAGAATTAATATGATTAATATATTGGAAAATCGTTCTTCTCGCCGTTATTGTGATTCTATTGTTACCGATTTTCGCGACTTGAAATATTTGTGAAAACACTGCTGTGTGTGGTGACAAAGAGAAAATTATAAGCAGTTCTCGATTGAACGGCGCTTCCAAGCGAGCACTCGCACGTTTCGCTTCGCTCGTGAAGCGAACGTATCGCGCTTGAGATACTCGCTCGCGCTGACACTTTGTAATTGACACTAAAATGACACTAAAATGATAAAAATTATCTAATTTTCACTCGTGTACTTCGTGTCACCGCATCCTGTTTCCGCGTAGATCCGACGAAACTCTTTTAAATTGTTTGTACGCAACAACGTTTCGAAGAACGCGCGTACAGAGTTTTTTTTCCGCTATATAATTTGCTCGCGTATATGCGTCACAAAAGTTTGTAACAAGGCGGGTGGTGTTACTTTTTCCACATCGTAACGAAATCTCTTTTAAAGCAGACGGAAAAAGCGACTTGATGCTCTCTTTTGGCGCGCTTGACGCGCTATATATATATATATATCTGTCTGTGTATAATTGCGGATGAATCCGCTGTGCTCGACGGAAACAAAGGAGATGAGCCGTGAAAGAGAGAGAGAGAGAGAAACGGGAAGAGCAAAAGATAGAAAGGCAAGAGAACGTAATTCCTCGAAACTCGGGGAAAAATAGCGAAGCTTCGCGCAGCTACGGGACCGTAGGTGAGAAAGGACAGAGCGGAAGACACGCGGGCGGAGGCAGTTTCCCGCGCGAGAAAAGACCGAGCGGTCCTCCGCTCCGTGCGGTGTCGTATATTCCGCTGCTGGTGCGGTTCTACACGCGACGCCACTTTAACCCGGAGTCGTCGTCGTCGTCGTCATTCTCGTCCTCACCTTGCCCCACGCGTCTCTTTTCTCTTTCTCTCTTTATCTATTTATCTACCTATCTATCTATCTATCTCTTTCTCTGTCGCCCGACTGAACTTATAGAGGCGGACTCGGTGTATTTCGGTACGACGGCAACAGAGACCCCGGCGGATGTTGTTTTCCTCCGCTCTCTTCGTTCTTCTGCCGCTTTTCTCTAACAGGCAAGAGAAGGAGAGAAAACGGACAAACGGCGAGAAGGGCAAAGAGACAGAACGAGCGAAGAAGGGGCAACTCGTTCTCGTCTTCTTCTTGTTCTTCATTCTCATCTCAAGCTTCTTCGCCGAACGGGAAGGGAACGGATGATAGTGATTCTCGTGCCAAGAGCTACTCGTTCGGGCCAAGCACAACTTGGCCGAGGCACAATCGAGTGAAAGTCGCGTCGCGTCTTTCGCCGACGGGGTGGCTTTTCCGAGCGAGAGAAGTGTTTGTGCGTGTGTGTCTCTCTCTGTGTGTGTGTGTGTGCGCGCGCGCGCGCGTACGCTCTGGTGGTTGGGAAGGGAAGAAAAAAAACACTTAACTCGGGAGCGGAGTGAAAGTCGAGAGAAAATAAGGACAAATTGACTGTCCCCGGATGGATGGGACGAAGAATTCACTCCGGTGCGGATTGCGCGGCATCAGAGTAAAGGCTCCGGAGAAGAGGAAAAAAAAAGAAGGAGATAGAGAGAAAGTACGGTGTGACTGAGTGCTGATCTTAGATTGCGAACGGGATGAGACTTACGAGGAGCAGACGGTCGCTACTCGAGGCTGGATTACGAGATAAATGTGCGCGCGGTGGGTAAGTCGCGAACGAGTGATAACCGATAAACGATGCGATTAATCCGCGACTGACGATGATTCTCGGACAGACGATCGATCGACGACCGGGGAGGGGGTTGTTTAAAGATCATTATAACGCCGATGCTCCGAACGATCGCGCGATTATTCAGAAAGATAATTTGTTTGCATTGAAAATCTCGATTTTTGATGTTTATTCACACGGAAAGGATTAATTAATTTTCCGGTCCTTGTCTCTCTTTCTCTCTCTTTCTCTCCGCGAGAGATAATCAGTAATTTCTAAATGTGATAATCGAAAGATTCAGCGGCTGATTAAAACGTATTCACATCCGATTGTTCCGCTGATTAATATCTTGTAACGTCGTGACATCGCCACGCAACAGATGTCAAAGCTCGGCCGATTGCGGCGTTATAATCGGCGCGATCGAAGCACAGCGCGGGAACAGAGATCGACGGGGTCAGTCAAACGTGTTCTCTCTCAACAATCATTTACTTTAACTGATCGATCGAATTGATTTTCCAAGTTCGTTAACACGCTATAATAGATAGATTGCGAGCGCTTGCAATATATAGACAGCATACATGTATATATATATATATATATACATTATATATATATATATTATATATATATATATATATATATATATATAATTAGACGTACTTTTAAATCGGATCCGTTTATCCCGGGCACGGGCGGTAACGAGCGGGCTGCAAGAACGGCTACTCTCCCGGGTGTCCCAGAACTGTTCAATTTCCGCAGGTTGATTGAAATGAAATAATCATTATTGTTCATGCCATGATCATCTACGATACGCGCGGTTCTATTGCGCGCGACCGCCCGGTATTTATAATGGCCATTGTTTCCAAACGCGCGAATTTCCATAACTGGTAATTCGATTGTCGCGGTGTAACCGCGTTTACAATTTACGCGAGAATAACATTTCCCGCTGTGACTAACGGTCACTCCAACGAGGGGAAAATTATGAGAGAGAAAGAAAAAGAGAAAGAGAGAGAGAGAGAGAGGAAGAAGAAAATCGGCTATTTATCAGGCTATTTTCATATCCGTGACGGAAGAAATTCGCTATCGTCGATAATAGCCGATCGTTTCCGCCCCGATACTTATCGTATCGCGCGCCGACAGCAAAATCGACGGCGCTCGGACGTTCCGCGCGCTCCATCTGAGGAATAATTGCATCGCCGATAGCGCGCACAGCCGCCCCCGCACTTTAATGTTTGCTTTCCGGGCGGCGAACGATGGCCCGAGGGGGTATATCCGCGAATCGCCGGCGCGTAATGAAGGAATTTATGACGCGCGCTGCTCGATGAAAATATAGTGCTTACCGCCGGTCTCCCCTGCGGCCTCTTCGGCTCTCGTATCGATGTCCTTTTTCTTTCTTCTTGGTCTGGGGCTCTAATCGACATAAATTCTAATTACGTCACCGCGCGATGCGTTTTCCGCGAAATCCCTTGGAATTCCATTTGTTTGTTGCACGCTCTTTTTCTCTCTTTCTCTCTCTCTCTCGCAATATGTTGCTCGCGAACTAATTCGCGACGCCGATGTCGCCGTCGTAACCGAGCGTTGTTTTCCACGGCCGATTTATTAACGGCCGACGCGCATGTGTTCCACGGGACAGAAGCGAGTTTTCGTTTCGGAGAAACGTTATTTCGTAAACTGACAGCGACCGAGATGCGACGGTAACATCTTTCGCCCTCTCGAGTGTCGTCATTCCGACGGAATTAAGCGCCGCCGCGTTTACGGCGCTGCGTCGCCGAACGCGAGACGAGACGCCACTCGAGCAAAGGGGTGGATTCAGTGATGTCAGCACGGCGATCGGCTCGGGTTGATCGGTTTAATCTCTTGAGTATTGCTGCTTATCTGAGCGGAAAGCCGAGTCTGAAGTGGTTGATTGCTTTCGAGAAAAAAGAAAAAAGAGCTTGCCTTTGGAGGCAACAGGCGCGTGGTTCAATCACTTTAATGACAATGTATCGTTCCTCGCGCGCGCTCCCGCGATTGTTACGATTGTTAGAAAAGTTTTTGCACAGAGAATGGATTGTTTTTTATTATATCTCTAAATTGTATTGTTTTCGCTCTTTTTCTTTTGCGCGTGTGCAACAAATTTTCCGTGAAATTCGCGGAGTGTTGTTCTTACGTCTCGTTTAAATAAACTGTTATTGCGCTTACACGGTTTTGCACTTCCAGTCTATGATTGTTGGTGAAAGGGAATAAAGTTGCGCGCGGCGGGGATCTTTTTCTGCTTTCCTAAAGCCGGCGCGCGCTGCTAGTTACGGTACACGCGAGAATCGGTGGTCTTCATTACGCGTCTCATTCTTTGTTGCAGACCGGAAACAGTTACAAATCGCCGGAGGAATCGCCGCACACGGAGCACAGCAGACTGAGGTGAGTGGAAACAAAACGCGCCCGTGCGCTCGCGCTGTGTTGCGAAGCTCAACAAAGCCGAAGAAAATAACAAATGCCACGCCGGGGCGAGATTATTACCGGGGGAAACAGGCACTCGCGAGATAAAAATAGCAACGCCGCGACGAGGTAAACCCGACTCGTCGCGCGATGACGATCGAAATGATTTCGATCGAAGAAAAACAAATCGCGCGATAGCTATTTCGCAAATCGCATTTACGCCGCGAAATGTCGAGATAGACGCCGCAAAGTGACAATTAATTTTCGTAATTACGCATCCCGCGAACCGCGACGGGTAAACACGTTGCGCGCGAATATAGTTATATCGAATCTCTCCGGAGGGGGTTCGGATAATTAACCGCACGTGGATGTGACAAGTATAGAACTCTGCGCCTAGAGGACTTGCTGTCTTGACGTAACTCGAACTCGATGTGTCAGTCCACCGGGCCAAGAGAGTGTCCGAAAGATAAATTTCACAACTTCAGATCTCCCTCGACAGGCCCGATGCACGTCGAATGCGATTCGTGACGCGTATATCGTCCATAAAGCTGCACGTCGGAGTCAACACTAAAATTACTGGGGCGAAATTCCTGTGATACTTGAGGCGCTGCCAGGTTGACGTCGTTGCAATCCGCCTCGCGAAAAAATCCCACGACGGAAACTGACGCGGATCGGTAATTGCAAATCTGCCAATTCGTTACAGCGCGGCGATCGTTTCTTCGCCGAACGACGCTGTTACAACGTCGAAACTTGCGCGATGGATCAAACGATCCATCATTTGTTTAACAACGCTCAAAACGGCTTGTCGTAATCGCGGGAAATTTAGCTGTCACGTATCTATAGCGCAACGCGAGTGAAATAGAACGTTATATCTTCACGGAGTTCTGTGTTATTGTTGTACCGAGTAATTGGAAGGTAAACATCACGCACGGAGAATCGCGATCGCCGAGATTCGCGAAGATATCGAAGGATCAGCGCGCGCGCACGAGTGCCAATCTCCGAGAATGTTAAATCGAAATTGAAATATATAAACGGAGATGCGCAAAGAACCCGAATAAGCACGCGGAAATGGGGAATGGAAAAAAAACTTAGCTTCCGCGTTATACCGAGGGATTTCACCGGACTAAGGAAATCTCATCCGCTCGTACGACTCGCCGTATCGGGTGTCCCCCATGTGATGGCCGGGAAAGAGTATATTCACGACTCGTATAAAAGCGGCGATCGTTTCTTCGGCTGTTCTAAAAATGCGATATCTGCACTCGGTCCGTTTTGTATCCGCGCCATCCGCGTCGTTTCGCCGCGCTCGTCGGGACGGGAGCGCGGCGCCTCTGCTCTTCGCTGCGCCTGCATCCGCAACTCGAAATTCATCAAATTCATCAAATTCCGAAATGCATTCTGTCACGGTAAATGTGCTCGCGCGAATTTAACGCGTTTTGTTATATTCATCGAAAATTGTTTTACCGCGGCATGAAAAAAAAAGTACGGCGTATTTTATAAAATCTCAATCCGCTGTATGTATTCGTGCACGCGTGCACTAGGAATTTATTGTATGAACGAGAAAATAATTACATACACACGCACGCAGGCGGCATTAAAAATATTCAATATAACACGCAATCAAAGACGTGTGATCGTAATATAAAAAAAAAAAAAAAAAAAAAAAAAAATGAGAGAGAAAGAGAGAGGTGAAAATTAAAAAAAAAAAGAATTGCGCGCCACAAAATTCATCGCGATCGAAATCGATTTATTTTCATGCCAAGAGACAACGCACCGTCGAATATTCATGCGTGCGCTTCGGCACACGCACATGCATTTTTTTTGTTTTTTTTTGTTTTGTTTTTTTTTATTATGGAACCGGCGGAAAGAGTTACGCGACCGAATGAACAATCAGTCGGCAAGATCTGAAATCGATTGACAGCCTGTCGCGATGCCGCCGATTTTTCGTCGTTCTCCCGCGTATTATGTGCACGACGGAGGCGCGCGAAGGGAAATCGATCCAATCCCGGAATCGCGCCGCGAGCACATTAAATCCGCCTCGTTCGGTCGAAATGCGCATCCATCTTGCCGTTACGACCGACACGGCGCCTATTTCCCCCGCTCGATTGCGATACTTTTAATAGGGAAATCGGAGCGTTTCGTGTCGACGGTAATGTAACTTCGACGGAAGTCCGAGCAGACGGTGGAACGATTATCTTTCATTACACCTGCGATTCCCAGGTACAATGTGTTCCAATTAATCGGAACCCCCGAGACCGGGGTGAGATGCCCGTAATGGCGCGGGAGACGGGGTGAATGAGGATAAGCGTGCATATCAATGTTAGATTGCATCATGCCTTTTTACGGTTATACGGATTTTCACGAATTGATATCGTTATATATACATGAAATTAGCACCAACTATAATTTCGGCGTGAATTTACCGGTGGATGACTTGTTGAACACAGCGTCGGAAAAATAACTTTCTCGTTATATCCCTTTTACTGCTGGATTTTCCACGGCGATTAAAGTTTAAGTGCCTCGAGTAACTCAAGTCGTATTCATTAGCCGGAAGACCGAAATAAATTATGGGAAGATATATTGGCGGAATCTTGACTAACGGGGATGCTTATATAGATTAAGCAAAGAGAGAGAGATAGAGAGATAGAGGATTTCTCAGAGAATACGTAATTCATAATTTCAAATTCGACCGACATTTTAACGCGGCGGAGCGTCGACTTTTACAGCTCGCAGACGACGTCGTTAACGGCGCTCGCGAGCCGTAAGAGCCGAAGAATCAATATTGTCCGAGTTGGTCTTATTGAGAAGAGAGGACCGTAAAACTTTACGTTCAAATTCGAGGTGACGGAAAGGACCGGATATCAAGAGCGGGCGGTGGAAAACACCGTCGTCGTTGAGTCCGCCGCGCGGTGGCTCGCGATCGTCTATTATGTCGTCGTGCCGCGTGATAAATGAACGAACGAAAGAATGTTGGACACGGAGTCCCGACAATTCTTTCCTCTCTGCCGGCTTTTTCGCACGGCGAAACCTCTCGTCGCGCGTTTTTTTTTTCGCGAAATGCGTCGCGTCGTCGTCCGGCGACGCGTTTTCTTATTACGTAAACTCGCGCGCAGCGAAATTAATCGGTTGGCTGACTGAAATCGCGCAAGTTCGAAAACAACGGTGTAAGAATTTTTCTCTCTCTCTCTTTCTCTCTGTTATTTTATCGTCACGATCAACGCTTGAACGCAAAGACGATTTTCATTTAATTTACTGCATCTCGTAGTTCCTGTGCTTTCTCTTTTTGTTCTCCATTTATGCGGCAATAATATCCGCGGGGGAATTTAGTTTCCGACTGACTTCTGATTTTCGCGAATTATCGTAATTTAGCAATCGCGGCGTCGTGTTCGAGCCGGCTGTTCAGCCGTGTGCCCATCGCGCGTTATCATCAAGCCTCCCCCCAATCGTGTGAATCGCCCATAACTTCGCATCGGTTCCCGCTTATATAGCGCTTATACAATCTGACGACGAGAGAGCGAGAGCGAGAGAGAGAGAGAGAGTGAGTTTGGAAAATGAGACGAGGCGTGAAACGCCGACTAGCGTAACAACCAAAATCCCCGCGAGTCACAAGGTGCGAGCGTGTCAAATTTGCGAGGAGCCCATATTGCGGTGTTCGCGCGCGGCCAAAGGCGTAAGCACGCTGCTGCGCTTACACGTAACATCGTTATATACAAATCTCTCGTTTGTATTCAATCCGCTGACGCTTATTTTATGACAGCAGCACTTCTCTCTCTCTCTCTCTCTTCCTCTCTGTTTTTCTCTCTCTGTCTCTCCGCGATGCGATTTCCCGATAATCCGAGTCACTCGTATTCTCGCACGCGACTGACGGGGATAATCCCTTAAGTGCCGTGCAATTTTCTCACACCGTGTAAGCCCCGCGTGTCACGAGATTTTTATCTACCCCCGTATATATATACAGAAGCACACGACGAGCACGACGTGGAATCTGGTATCACTTTCGAGAGCTGTTTAAAATCGAGTTATTTAGGAAAGTTTGTAACTTGATTTTCTCGCAAGCGCAAGTTTTGCACGACGATGTTCAACCGGTTATAATTTCGTCGAGAGGGGAGAGCTCGTTAGAGAAAAATAAAATTGAAAAATAATTTTTTTTTTTTTTTTATCGGTCGCGTAAAAAGCGACCAAATGATCTCTCTCGCAACATTAGCGATGCCGGTCGTAACATTCCGCGAATGAATTCGCGGATGAGAAGATACGCCTGGGCGACCACTCAACTTTGAAAGTTACGGCCGTTCCACGCCAATGTACGTAATTGGCTGCCGACGCCGCGAACTTTTAATTGGTTCCAAGCCGTACGTCCGTTTCGGCTTCGGTCCGATGATTTTTCATCCCCGTTCGGCCGGAAATCGGTATCGAAAATAATAAGCGCGATCCGTGCGCGCGCGCGCACGATATCACAGGCTAATCAGATTTCCCCGCGCAAGAAACACGAACGCGTAGGATGTTCGACGGGGTTAATTAATGCCGCGCGGTGCCAATTATACGTGCGCTCATGTAATTAATAACGAAATATTAATGACATAATGAGGGGGAGGGTCTGTGCGTAATAACAAATAGAAAATTCACAAATGCCACTCGCCGGAGCATTAACGGATCATCGTTGATGCGACTGTCGACAAATGAAACGAATCATTACGAGGCTTTTGTTGTAATAACCGGATTATCTATCGTCTCTCGTTATCGAATGCTGTTTTTCAATTGGCGATCGATGGAACACGGATGGAACGCGAGCGCGAAAGAGGTGGAATGTTCTCGGCCGAAATTAATGAGCTCGGTCTTATCCGCGCCATCCGTTGATTCAGGTAACCGAGACTCTTCGGTCCTTCGAGTTTCTCTTCCTTTAAGTACCTGTTCGTAAGTGTATATCTTCGAATCAGCCGGATCGGATTGAAAGAAAATACTACGATATTATTTCAAGCATCGTGTTTTGCACCTTCCGTAGCTATTTCGCGCTCTTCTTTTGTTATTATTATGTGCAAGGAAAGAGTTCCTTCCTAGTGTATACATAAAAGCGCTTCTAAGAGAGAGAGAGAGAGAGAGATTGGTTTGTAATGCATTTTTCCGTTTGTACGTACGTATGTCTGCGATCAAAGTAAAAAGTTTCGTTATCTGCGTAATTGTTTTACACCAACATTGTTTTACGCCAACTTTGTTAAGAAATCCAATTAAAATATTTAATATATTATACATAACAATATTGATATAATATTATATACGTAATAATTACATACGTAATAATATTAAATATTACATCTAATAATATTATTTAATATAATATCTATCACATTTCGTTAGATCGATTCTTGTTGAAAAAGCGGCGAGAACTAATGCGGATAAACATGCATTTGGAAAACAATTTTCTCGTTGTTATTGTGTCGATTCTATTGTTCCCGATATTCGGCTTTGAAAACACACTGCCACACAACGGCACAAGCGCGAATACCGATTTCTGTCGATCTTTCGAGAATTAAATGATGATAGAAAAAGCTGTAAACAAGCTTTCTGATGGTTGAAGGGCGCTTCAAAGCGAGCACTCGAGTTTCGCACGTCGGCTCGCGAAACGAACTTATCGCGCTCAGGATACCGCTCGTGCTGAGCACCTTGTAATTGACAATAAGTCGAAATGATTCAATCGAGCGTACGCAAAAGATTTTTGTGAAGATGTATGTACAAGTATTTTTAGTGAATGTTAGTACAGGAGGAAGTTGTTTTTAAAGGGGAGGAACGAAAAGATATTCTTGTGGATTTTATTATTTTTTCTACAATCAATGTTTGTGCGGGACAATAACTGCTTGCACTTCGCGTCACGCGTTTTAACATTTAATAACCGAAATACTCTCAATAATTTTGACTACCTCCGCAGTTCTATTTTTACAAGGTTCATTTTGCGAGAAGGCAATCCTTTCTCGTGTAAATCATCGTCCGTACTATCGGTCATACGGCAAACACGCGCGACTGCTGTTCTACATGCATGCACGACGCACATTTTCCAGTGTTTGCCGTGTATAGTTCGGCGCAGTCGTAATTGGAGCGTTCAAAAGTTTTTGGACCATCGCGCGTTGGACATCTGCCGGGCTGTTCGCGAGTTCATATTTATTTTGCAAAGTTATACGCACAACGATATTGTTTCATCCCCGTTTGGCGAGATTGGCGAGAGAGACAGAGCCCGAATTGTCCGGGAAGTGTTTTAATTAAAGTGTTTTAATTTTAGAAAACTTGGTGCGACCAATGTAAAACTACAAATCGAGATCCCCACTCGCGTTCGATATGTCACTGTATCAGAAAATTTTATCGAATAAACCGATATATATCGTTTATATCGAATGTACAACAATGGAAAGAGAGGAGAATACGTGGGATGACGCGGAATATATATATATATATATATATATATATATATATATATAGACACACACACATGCATCTACGTAACTATGTTAAACCATCAATACACGGTTTATAACGCGCGAAATTGTGTTTTATTCGACGAAAGAGAGCGGACGATACCTTTTGACGGGACGAGGACCGCGGAACGAGGGCGACACGATCTCGTATATCGCGTTTGCTGTTACAGATTTACGATTTAACGAGAAGCTGAAATTAGCGAAAAAGAGAAGAGGAAGGAGCGGTGAGGAAGCTCGCGTTTTATCGCCGCTATTCGACAATGCGAATACCGCGGGACACATTTAACGGGATTAGCTCTCGGGACCGTCTTCTGGCGCGTTGCCAGTGCAAACACGGAGACTTTCACTTCTGCGTTTGAGACCTCGCGATTTGCCTCCGATTCTCGCGGCGTGATTTGCTCGCGTGATTAAAATCCGCTCTCTCGACGGCTTCGAAAATCTCGAGTCCGATAGTTTTTTCAACACGTTCGATCGGGAATAATTTTTGCAAAATTTTTTACGTTAAGAAGATGTGATGTGAAGCAGAAACAAAAACATTGTGACAAAATTGATATTTATAAAAAAAATACACGTAGAAATACGAACAACGTACTTAAATACGCTTAATCAGAATTACGAAGAAAAAACAAAAGTTTCAACCCGATAGTTTTTAGTTGAAAAATACGAGACACAGGGAAATAGTTTTAAATGATTTTTCACGAGAAACCTACGAGTAATATCGGTTTTATCTGAGTCTTGGGGGTGTACTTTGCTGATAAGTTCATTAAGAACTACCTGGAGAGTAGTACAAGTCGCCGAACAATAAACGTGGAAAGCGTTTGCCCGGGTTTACCCGTCGATACGACCTCGGTGGCTTGCTTCCAAGTTAAACTCGACGACTTTCACATGAATACGACGCCCGTTGTAATAGTCTCGGCGTCGTCGGAACTATAGATGTGAGCATGAACAAAACGTAAGCGTAGGTCGGGACTGTATATATGCTCGTAGTTCCGGCTCATAGACTGCGATTCAGGTTCTGATAACCAGGCGTAAGTGGCGTATGGCAAGTGGCTGCTTCTACTTGTATCTCACAAATGAAGCCGACGTGTTTAAACTCGAAACTTACATATATGTGTAATATATTAGCGACTGATATTGTTTCTGTATTCCAATCCCTCTCTGAAAGCTCCATAAAATTAACAACTGAACCGCGGAGAATAACCGGAACTATTTAGTTCGTACGTTATCTTTCTGCAAATTTGAGAAAAATATAACGCTCCTCCGTGGATTGTAAATCAAATTAAACTAAGGATCGAAAAACAGCGGAGAAATTGTCAACAAGAAAAATACAACACAATTACAACTTTTAATTAATTTAAATTAAATTTTAATTAATTATTTTTTATACATTATTTATTGTGTGTGTGTGTGTGCGTGTGTGTACAACAGATAGTTTTCTTGCAATGACCGAGTTATATTGTCAGACATTTATTATCTGCGTATTTAATTATTATTTATTTTTTTTACACGAATTTTCCTTTTACGCGAGCGCTCAGAACAATTTTCTTGTTCCTTTCACCCATCAAGTGATTGCCGCGCATCGAATGATACAGTCGCCAAGCTCTGCCTTCTCGGCGGGGCGTATCCAATTTCCCTGGTGGCGCGATTTCACGCCGGGAAATAGCGTACTTCGCAAACAGCGAATTTTTACGTAGCAAGGAGCCCAGCCACCGTGCTTTTCTCCGGTCCAGGAAACTCGAGAACTTGGCGGATAAACTCGCCGCACGCGCGACGTCGCGTGAAAAGACGCCTTAGCCCGGCAGTATCATCCCGACATAAAATATGGATTATTCCGGGTATTTGCATTCGGCAAACAAGTCGACGACGACGACGACGACGACGACTACGACGACGAGTCGCGAGGAGGCGAGTTCGCGAAAGTTGACGGAGAAAACTTTTCCTCTCCCTCGCGGTTCCAGTAATTATCGAATTGTTTGGCGTCTTTCCACGAATCGTCGATTCCTGCAAAATGGCACTTCTAATCGTCGTTGAGCCGCGAATAATCCCAAACCTATTTAAATCCCTCGTGCAGATTTTCGCGCGCGATTTCTTTATATTCGCGCGGTTCTTTTGTTATACAACGCTTTTCAAAAGCGTTTGTTTCGCGATCGCCGTTTCGGCGAATTTCATTAGCCGCAAAAATGTTACTTTATCTATAAAATATCAATTTCCAAACTAGACGTGGCGTTGAGTGACGCGACCTGATCGGGCCGGCGACGCGGGGAATAGAATCGAGCCATTATTCTCGGAATTTTTCAACGTTTAGCTCTCTATTGAATCGCGAAACGCGTGCGCCCGTTTGCCGTGTCCGCTAATAGATCAGGATCGATTTGTCGGCGGGCCGGGCTCTCCGCATCGCGATATTAATCATTTTAATCGAGCTATTGTTCGTAGCTGCGCGTAGAAGCGGTGGGAGTAAAGAGCGATTACGTTAAGCCCTTAATCGATTGCGTTACCGTTATTCGAACGATCAGCATCATCGTCGCGATATTATTATCTGGCCTTCCATCAGGAAGGGAGGGAAAGAGAGGCCTCGGACCGCGAAACAAGCGCGCGCGCGCGTCAGATCGCCGCGCGGATTGACGTTTCGCGGAATCACGCGAAATTTATATCGGGCGGGCATATTGTCGGAGCGGCGCGGCCGATAGGCGATCGAGCATGTCGAGGAGGCAACGGAAATAATTGTTATTGCCAGCGACAAGCCGCGCGCAGCGTCGACGAGATTCCATTACGCGCGAGTGCTGCGGGCCGCGCATGATTTCGCGCTTTCATTCGCTCTCTCTCTCTCTCGTCGTCGTCGGATGGATGGTTCGACCTTTAACCGTTGCAACAATCGTTCTCTCGCCCGATTGTTCTCCAGTTTTTTTTTTCGTACGGCGCGGCGAGCCGCCGCTCGGTCACGCCGGTTTCCTCTCGTGTTTCCGGTGTGGATGTGCCACAACGCACGAGGGACAGAGAGAAAGAGCGCAAACGCGCGCGCGTACAAGGTACATATCCACCTAAGCGTAGAAATTAGAATGCGCACTTTCCATTAAAACCCGGAATTTACTAATAGTCCTCGGAGAATCGTGCATCAGTGCCGCTAACTAGTTGCTATTACCAGATGTAATGCTATTTGCAATTTCTACGTAACTGACTAGCGCGCGAGAGCGAGAAACGAGCAACGTTGACTTTCCAAACTTTACGCAAATTTATGTAACGTGCGCCGGTCAGTGAATTCCAATTAATTCGACTCGGTGACGATATTCGACTCATGTCGTGATATTCGGTAATGAATCGAACGGAACTTTATAAAAGGGAATCGGTGTCGCGAGAATTGATCCTAATTTACTCTGCGCTTCGATAACGAACTTTAATATCTCTCTCACTTTCGAACTTCGTTTGTCGCGGTGAAGAGAGTCGAACGTTGTTTTTTTTGTTTTACGAAGTTTGCAATTTTTGATGTACACAAGCAATATTTTATCTTCAAAAAAGTTTTATATTGAAAAAGAAATTAAACGTACCTCCTGATATCAAGCTTGAAATATTTGTATTTTATTTGTCTTTTATTTGTCTTGTGCGTTATACTTTTCCCGGCTGTTTGAAAATTATTTCTAACTTTTATATACGTTCACTGTCTCTTCTTCTCTTCTCCAACACGGGCGGAAGAGAAATCAATAAGACGCAATCATGTAGATAGTGATTTTATTGGAGTACTTGAAAATGGTTGTGGATGTGCGTTCG
>QVOA01007359.1:0-65000 GCA_014825685.1 Pseudomyrmex cubaensis | reverse complement strand
TCGCTCCGGGAAAAACCCAACGGCATCGCTCTCGAAGACGATGCACACTCGTCTTCCGTTTCCGTGCCGATGCACAAGCCGCGTTACTCTCTCTCTCTCTCTTTTTCTCTCTATCCACTCTTCTCTCAAGAACCTCTGCGTTTGATCAACCCGGGCTTTCTTTTTACACACGGCGCAGCGATCGCGTATCGCACAAAGAGATGTTCTTCTATTCGTTTCCCCTCGCCCTCCTTCTTCGTTGAGTTCCAGAGTCTCTCCCGCTCTTCTTCCGCCTTTCTGAGCGAACGGCGCGGCGCTTCCGAAAAGAAAGGGACTACCGGCGAGGCAGGAAAACCTCAATCGGAAAACATATCCCGCGCGCGAGACGTCACGAATATTGGAAAATTGGAAGTCGGTTAGCTTTCTGTCTCTTTCTCTCTTAACATCCGTCGGCTATAAACTCTTGGTTGATATGAAATACGTCTTGTTGAGGTCGCAGACGTACGGGTTTGCAAATTTAAAAAAAAAAAAAATAAAAATAACAAATTGAATTTCGGAGTCTCTCACAACCGACGACGAGTAAAGTCCGCGAATTGAATCCGAAGTCTCGCGATCCGCGCGTGCGTATTAATCGCGTTTTGAGGACTAAGCTTGTGGAAAAATAAATACAGCGCATTTTGATACGTTTTATCGCTCACTCTAGAGAGAGTCATCCGGTATGTGTGTCACATTACTCACATATCTCCCTCACGTGTAGTTACACATAATTTCGTTACGCATATAACATTCCTGACTTAGCGGTGTTACGCGACGTGGGCTGAGTTTCCACAAATATGTATATACACTTTGCTTCGGGGATGATATCGCAAAGTTGCGCAGAGGCAAGACAGAGTGGCCATTAGCGAAGTTGTAAATAGATTCCATCTCTCGGAGTATGCCAATAGCACGAGCGAAATATCCACAAGCCGTTCCTCTCTCCTTCCCAACGAAAAATTCTTCGCTACTTCGACGGAGTTAAGGCGAAATCGTTCAAGATATTTCGAGATTTTTCCGCCGCGCGGGCGAGGATTCTGTTTCGTAAAAGCCTCCGGATGTATCCCCGGGTTTTTGTAAGTATATAAGTTTGCAACGATCGATAAAGCGGCTCCTCTCTCTCTCTCTCTCTTTCTCTTCTTTCCTGTTGACGAAAATATACTGTAGAAAGTGGAAGTAAAATAAATGGGATAGAGGATCGCGACACCGTTGCGCGCCGACGGTGCAACCATGGGGGGGGAGCGAGAAGGGTGAACGCGGGGAGCGGATGCAAGATGCACAGGATCATTGCCGGGGAAGAACAGGCTCCCGTTAGATTTATTCCTCGTCCCCATCGAGACACGATCGTTTATATTCCACGGAATAGATATTCGCATCGGGTCCCATCTCGAGTCGTACTTCTCAAATGCGTGTTCGCCGTATGCCACAATCCTCCTCTCCCTTTTCCTCCCTCCTGTCGAATATGCCGCGTACGAGAGGGCGGGATAGAGGACGAGTACGTTCTGGGAATTGGATGTTAACACTCGTCCTCGACGTTCCGTGATTTGTCGAGTCGCTCGACTTTCGATTGCCTGCTCGGAGGATGACTCATGCGACGAATGAAGAATGAATGACGTTTCCGGGAACCGCATCCGTTTCCGGAAACGTATTAATGTATCTCGGATTTCTCTTTTCTATGCGCTTTCTCGAGGATCCCGTTATACGACAATTTTACGTACAACACAAATTATTTTGTGTCATCGAAAAGAGACATAACATCCGTTAATGTAATGTCAGTAGTAAATATCAGAGAAAACACGGAAAATATTGTTCTAATAATGTACAATGTTACAAAGAGAAATAATCAGCTCCAAAGTATTCGAGTGCAAAATGAGGAATATGATGGGATCTGTTAAAAAACAAATGTATACTGTTATGCTGCGTTATGTGGAAATATTAGTTCATAAATTAGTTATGATCGACACAGCCCTCATCATATTCCTCATCTTGTATTTTTCTCATGTTACACGCATCGAATATACAAAAAGACCGATTGATGAACGATTTACGTTTTTTTCTTGTTTATTATCGCATTATACATGCAAACACTGGAGGCGCGAAATTGAGAAGACTGAGAGAGATCGCGCGCGGGATGATGAATTGCAAAAGTGAATTAATATCTCAGATAACACTCTCCTAAGCCATGTTTGCGTTAGATACAATACTTGGAGCGCAAATCCCATTTTGGTTCGGACGGATAGCTGCCTCATTATATACAACCTTTACCGAGGGCTTTTCATGCGCGCGAATCCAGCTTTGCCGCCCGAAACCGGAAATGTACACGACGGCAATTGCGTCTTAAAGCTGCACCTATCGCATAATTTAAAATGCTCTAACTACGTTATGGAAGAAGAGAGACAATGTATTTAGACAAAATTGTAGATCACTTAAAATCCTTGCGTTAGATCTGATCTATCGTTTGTTTCTTCCGCAACTTGTGTGATTAACGCGTATCTCCCTAACTGCAATCTCTTTAATGTGAAACAATCGCGAGGTCAATTTTGTGAATCACGAGAACCGGGCGCGGAGGAGTTGCATTCATGTTAAAAGGACACTCGGGTCAGTGATGCAAAAGGGCGTGAAACAAAAGGCTCCCGGGGGAAGGGCGCATTATCATCTCGAGACATTACGTGGCTTGTTCGTGTGTACCCCCGCCCCCTCCCCCCTTGTGTGTGCGCACATCGCTCACGTGCGGCGCCATGGCCGCCCACGACCCGCATAACGTGCGATTTCCATGGGAATGCGGCCAGCAGGGTTTGCATTCGAAAGATAACCCCCTGAACGTATAGCGCCGCCGCTCTCGCACGCTCTGTTTACATCGATTTACACAATGGGTTATTGTATCGGATCCCGAACATCTTCTCGCGCGCGAGAAATTGCCACCGCTGTTAATCTCCCTTTACCTCGGTCGTCCGTTAGTTGGGAGACGTCGCGGCGCTCCCGTCAGTGTGCGTAGAAGTCGGACATTAATTAACGATATTTGGAAATGCGACGTAAAAACAAAAAAAGCAACGTTTATTCAGCGACATGTTTTCCCACGCGCACGCGGAAATTTGTCATTTTGTGGTTGTCTATTTATTTTAATTGCTTTCGCTGATTTATTATTAAAACTATATATATTCAATCGTATATTTTTGCGGCCAAGCGCAAAATTAATATGCATTTTTGTAGTGTGTACGCGCTTCATTAACATTTAGTGCTTTTAAATTCATAACAACATCCCTCTTTAAATATTGACAGGTTGCCCTTACAATATCCAAACTGCTTTTAATATACGCGGGATATATTTCATGAGCTTTATTTTATTGGCGCATTAAAAAAAAAGAGCATCCGGCGCGCGGCGCAACGTATGCGCCCGCCCGCGGCATTTTTTTTTTTTTTTTTTCACGCTAGCGAACCGCACGGATGACGGTCAGAGATAAATACTCACCAGGGATCGAAATTGAATCGTGCACATGTCGTTTTGCACGTGAAATAGTTTTCCAAAAGCGGGGAACTGGTAATTGGTGTTTATTTGACGTTCGGTTTTCGAGTGCGCGACGCACGTGATGCGACAGCGCGTGAACTTATGAACGTTTTGGTTCGGTTCGCGGCGCCGTGTAACGATATTGCGCAGCAGACGAGCTGTCACGAGACGAACTCTCTTTCTCTCTCTCTGTCGTTCGCTCTCAGTTCCGAAATACTGACAATGCAAAACTTTGCTGCTGCCGCCGCGTCGCGGCTTAACACGCCCGATGCTGCTTTATTATGCTTACGAAGTGAAATTGACACTCGCGTAAAGTAGACGCCCGTTCTGCGTCACGTTTGAGCTTTCTGATGCGTCGTCTGGATGGAAAATGCATCACCGAATGGCGCGTACTTTAGAGATCGTTCGAAGAGAAACATTAATCAAGTCTATCCTCTTCTCTGTTTTACAGCTTTGTCGTTAAACTTTTTTTTTTTTTTGTATTTCTGATTTTAACAGACGCTTCTCTTATCTTGTAATTGAGCTATAAATATATATTCCGCGAGAGAAAAGCTTCCTGGGAAACACAACTTTTGTCGGGAGTTTCGTCTTAAGCGCCGCGTTGCCTCGCTTTCAAATGGGCATCATCGGACACGAGTGTTGATACCGTCGTAATTACCGGGACGGCCGTAAACTCCCGAGACAAATGGCGTTTAGGACTTCATCCTTCTTGCGAAGGAAAGTTGCGAGCGAGAAACGTGCCGGAGGGAAAAATCGCGGAAAACAAAATAGTAACAAATGAGGATGAAAGTTATATTTCAAAGAGTATGGAGTTTTTCACGTGCAAACTACTACTTTGGTGGATAATGATATTGAGGTTGTGTGTGTATTGGATAAGATGAATGTTATGTAGATATTACACGCTGATGAAAGTGAACATGTTGTCACTCGACCACGTGTTATGTTTTCATTAAAGTCTTGTACCGACCGGCCGCTTAAAAGGAAATTCGCTAAACAGCTCTTGTCGACCAAAAGCTTATTAATCAGCTTGAGAACATTTCAATGTTTTCATCGTATTTATTTTAAAAAATACATACGACGAGAGCAATACGAGTCTTACCTCGTAGATGTTATGATTTTCTTATCGAATTTAATTAAAATTTTTACCAGACACTATCTGAAAGATTTTAAGGTTTCTTTTACTATAATTACTCTTGACATCGACCGAAGTTAAATTAAATTCAGAAGCACTTCAACGTTCGAATGTAATTTGCGATCAGTATGAAATGCAGCTCCCTTCGGCTTCAATCAAAAGACGTCTCGATCGATTGTTGTCGCAACTGTGATCAAATTACTCAAGATCTTTACGAGAGTGAATATTCTCTTACTCACCATCTCCCCATTATTGCAACGCTTGCAACAACCGATACTAAAAACCCCGAAACGCTTGTTTGCTCGTGCAGGGCGCTTGTTGGTGGCGCGCGCTTCTATGTTTTTCCGTTAATTAATATCCGCAAGCGGGACCGGTCGGGATCGTAAAACTCGTCGGGTCAACGTGATACACGCCGCGTCTGCCATCGAAGCGGGGATGTATTCGAGACGAGGGGCGATGGTGGTACACGGCGAGGCGAGAGACGGAGGAAGGGTAAAGGGGGTGGCGCAAGATGGATACCGAACAGGCATCTCGCAGTGAAACTTTTAGAATCTCCGGAGAACGAGGACGGGTATACGTCGGTACATTTCGCATTCCCTATTCCCGCGAGATCTCGCTCGTTCTTTCTTCCCTTCGTCCTTCTTCCTTTTCTTCTTCTACTTCTTCTTCTTCTTTTTCCTCTCAACCTCGTCGCTCGAACCTGGTTACGCGGAGGAAGATCCGAGATACGCTATAGCTTGGTGTTGCAACGAGCGATGCCGGGTGCTGTTGTTGCTGTTGCTACTGCTGGCTGGCTGGCTGGCTGGCTGGCTGATGGCGTCGATGCCGATGGCGCCTCCAGTATGCCGCGAAGCACGAACCGAGGGAGAGCAGATAAAGTTCGCGGTAGTATGCTGATACGTCAGTCTCGGCACACCGCAGGTGCAGTGCATGACCTATACACACACACACACACACACACACACATATACCTACTCTCTCTGCCTTCATTTTATCCGATCTCTCTCTCGCTCTCTCTTTCCCCGCGTCTGTCGTCACGAAGTGCGAGCTTGCGTTTACGCCGACGCGCGCGCCGAACTTCCCGACTAAATAAACTGCAGCCCAAGCCGCGTCACCGTCTGGTAGATGTTTAGATACACCCTCTTCTCCCTCTCGCTTTTCTTTGTACGATCGAATAGGATATACATTCTTCTGATTTTGCATAAATCGTTAGCGCAACTGTTTTCTTTTTTTAATACTTAATCTTTTAATACTTTTTAACCGCGAAAGAAATTATATGAAATCATCACGCCGGCAACGCGACTCGGAAAATCATCTGAACATGCGTCCCACTCTCGATGACAAAACGTTGACTGTTGCTCAGGTAGTGAAGGGAAAGCAAGAGAGGCATTTCTTCCAGAAATTTCCGGTGAAATATGTAAATAAGTTTGCACTACTTTTTTTTTTTTTTTTTTTTTTTTTTTTTTTTTTATTTCTTATAATTGAAAAAAAATCTCTCTTTTACTTAGGCGCTTTAATTTTCTTTTGAGCGAAAATGAGTATGGCATATGCGTTGCGATTCTGTAATCAAAGATTTTTCTGTGGTAACGCGCGTCACGTAAACTTTTGCCGCCGCTCGGCGAATTTTCTGTTGCCGCGTCCCGACGTCGTCCTTTCAATTACCGAGCGTGCGACATCGCGGTTTTATTTCACGTCGAGCTCTCGGTAATTAGGTGGCGTGTACAAATTTGTTAACTCTTCGGAAAGGTTAATGTCGAACGCCAGACAACGCCAAAGGACGGCGAGCTCTCGTCCGCGTCTTTGTCTCGTCCCGACACCAGGAATTATTCAGCCTCGCCGAATCACTGTCGGGCACCAACAGTTGCGAATTAATTCTGGTCTCGCGACTCGCGCGTAGAAATATCGTCCGTGGAATTCTCATCACGAAGATAAGACCCAGTCAACTGGGCTGAATAATGAAGTAAGACGGCAATGCTCGGAATATTATATGTCGCGTTAAATCGAGCGGAAAAGGTAAAGAGAGAGAGAGAGAGAGTATTTCTAGATCGATTACCTTTAAAAATAAATTATTAAGATAGAAATTACTCACGTTAATTAGTGTTTTTCTCATGCGTTTATGTCTTTACACGTAAATTATATAATAATTACTGCGATATTATATTGAATTAAATTTTGAATAAAATATATTCTACTCTCTTGTGTTTCTCTCGGAGTCCGCGAACACATATTCTTTTCTCAATATTTGGGCTCGGCTTTTGCTTGCGTGTCAAGTTAACAATAAGTTTCAGAGTTTATTGATATCCAACAGAGAGAGAGAGATTTCGTGCGTTGATCTTGCGTGCGGGGACATTGGACGCGCGCGTGTATTAGAAGGCCTATTTGGCGAGTCTTAGCATTGTGTAACTCGCGGCTGGCAAGTTGCCACTGGAAATTCCTGCGGATGTGGTTCGCCACTTGGTCGAAGCGACGACTGAATGAACCGAATTAAACAAACGGAGTCTCTCTGTATTAGACGAAAGTTCGTTATTGCGCGCGTCCGACGATCTCGTAATCCGAGGAAGCGCTCGTTAACGGCGAGTTTAGAATCGGGCAACGCAGTTTGAACGAAAAAACTCGCGCGCGATTCAGTGAAAAAAAAGAGAGTTAAATAATAACATTCTTTCGGAACATCCGCACAATTTTTCAGCCGGCGCGGCGTCGCGCGTTCGCGTTTTCTCGCGTAAAAGTATCGAACGCAACACGCGCTGGCATTATGGCGAGGAGAGAGATATCGAGGAGAGAGGAGCAGCTTAATAAATTTTAAATAGCGTAGTATTATCGCGGGAGATAACGCGAAAATTCATCGCCGTATTCGTGATGACATGCTGATCTGCTGAATTATGTCTGGGAAACACTGGCGGCGCAATGACAAAATTATTACGCATAACGACTTCGTTTTCATTAAATTGGATTACATTTTATTGCGTACAACGAATGCGAAATTACATGTCCGCTGGCGCAAATGTGTTAATTACAGCTCGTTGCGAACAATGGATTCCCGTAATAGACAAACTGATTAAACGGCGCATATTTATAAATGTTAGTTAACCAGTGTAATTAAATATTTGTTGTATGAATGTGCTGAATAGAAACGCCGCGACCATAAGTAACCCGTTTGGGGGAATAATGTAATGCATATTAAATTTATTTAATTAATGCTGCCGAAAAATACATACATACGTATATATACATATTATATATACATATATATATATATATATTGTATATATATATATATAATATTTTGCGCGCGTAAGATCGTCGAGGAAATTTACCTTGCGTCGTGAGCCACATTATATTCTCGCTACAACGCTATTTTTTTTTTTTTTTCTACCTCGCGAGATATATTTTTCCTGCGGCCGTGATACTCCGCAATATCTCTTTGGAAATTCGGAAAATTCCAGCGGAGTTCTCGGGAAATGGAGAAATTTCACGAGAGAACCTTTGATCGCTACGGAAACTCCAAAGAAATCCTCCGAAAAATCGACGTGGGAGGTCAGCTGGGGAGGTCAGCGCCGCGGAGAGCGCCCGAGCATTTAAAGGCAAATACGCCAAGGTTGAGTAGTCAGCGAATAAGAACGCCGAGGTCAAGATCCACAAAGGGCAGAGAATTTCCTTGGCGGTGGCGGTGGCTGTCCGGCCGCTTAAACCGACCTTCTTCCACTTACTCGCTATGCCGGCAAGTCTTTATCCGGTCTGGCGGAGGAAGAAAGCGCATCTACCTTCCGGGCATCTTCCATCTTTCTCGACGCATTTTATTAAATAAATACCTGAGCCTTTAGCGCTGCAGGCACGCGCGCGCGCGCGCACCGCTAATAGAAAAGCAGCTCTTTCACTCGGCGACCTGGCAAAGGGAAAACATGATGAGCTGTTGCGCTTTGTGAGAACTTTTTCCACCCTTATCCTCATGCGCGCTCGCCGCGAGAAGAAGGAGAAAGGAACGCGCGGCGCACGGAGGGTTGCGGAGAACATTCCTCTCCGGGATTCTCCCTTCTTCCTCTCGCGATATCAGCGATACCGACGCTCGGCGACCTGAGCACCGCCGCCGCCGTTGCCGTCATCGTCGTCGTCGTCGTTGCATTTTAATCGTTCTTGCGCTTCACCGCGACCGCGCGGTCGCAATCTCGGTTTTTGCCCGAGGTTTGAGTCGTGGGTTCTTCTTTTTTTCGAAAATACGAGTTTCTTCAGAACGTTTGTACTTCCGCGAAGACAAATGAGCTTTTTCTCGGGACCAATCTTTTTGAAAGATGAGAAATACGGAGAATATTTCCGACCGCGAGCGATAATTAGGTGCGGAAAATTTCCGGCGATAATGAACGTGACGCGCGATTACAGTACAGGGAGACTTTCGTCGAAATCGCGACAATGTGCGACTGAGAATTTCAAAAACCCCGCCGTTGCAAATCCGCCGATTGCGGAAAGCCGCGTTCACACGTGTAAAACATCACGAGCAATCCCCGCGGATTAACTTCTTTCTCGCGCGCGCGCGCAAAGTACCTTTTTTTTTTGTTTTATCGAGTGCGTGATGGCGAGTTTATTGACACTGTCCGATATGAAATGCGTTCTCTCGCCGCAACGCGAAATACTGATATCGTCTCTCCCCACTCGGTCGACGGGCGAATTGCGTTAATTGAATTGTACATCGGCCGTCACGCGTACGCGCCTGCTAAAAGCGCGGCGAACATTTACAAACAATGTTGAACTAAACGCCGCGTATCGCGTGCACACGATACACAACGGTATACGCGGGCCAGGTGCCGCGCGCCACGGCTTTATTTTGGTATCGCCGTGCGCGAATATTAAGCATTTATTGGCCCGTCTACAAATAGCCGACAATACGATAATCAACGATACGTTCATTTATAGCGATGTCGCCGACGCTTGTTTATTGTAAACGCACTAAAATGACAAACCGAGGGAAAACGGACTGGGCCCGCTTAATCCAACTAAATCGCCGCCATAAATCCAACTGCAACTCTCTTTGATCGAGCCCGTTAATAACGAAATTCCTTCGGATTAATACTTTTGCGATGGCATTTGTCGTATCGCGCCTTTGCGTATTTGCAAAACGAGAGAAGAAAATTATCGCGTGAATCGAAAGCACTTGCGGCAATTAATCGAACGTATAACGTTATCATCTTACTTTAATCCTCGAAGTGGAAACGCTCAAATCAGGGCAAACAACGAGAAGAATGTGGAGCGGCATACGGGAAGATCACGTGTAGGGGAGGGAGACAAAACGATATCGCGCAGAAAGGAGGATAGTGATTGAATGCACGACCCGGGGGTAAGAATCGTTTCACGAAACTGTCGGACGTAGAGAGAACTGCGACGGCTTTGTCCGCGGCTCGGCAAACGACCGGTTATCTCTTTTTCTTTTCCTTCTTCTCTTTTTTCTTCTTCCTGTTCAATAATGGTGAATCTTCGCAGGGTTACAGCGACTCCCCTCCGAGTTCAGGGAGGTGAGCGAATATACCGGGAATTTGTTCATTTCATTTACCGCGAGATATTTTCGGGCCCGGTCGTATCCCCCCCCCCGTCCGTCGACTGAGATCCGTCCGACAAAGACATTTTTTTTCCTCCCCGGCGTTTCCCGACTGGTCGCCGGTACGAAGTTCGGCGGTGCAACCCCGAACAGTCTGGAAACCTTTTCCAGGATGCATTTCCAGGCGGAGGAGAATTTCCCTCTTCCCGCGCGCACGCGTCGTTGTCCTCAGAATCCGGTTCCTTCTGCGTGTTCTCTTGTCCCGGGTCTCCATTCCTGCCCGTCCATTGTCGTGGTTTCTCATTGTACGTCGTACGGACGAGTCCGCGACGTACAACCAGGATCTCTAACGAATTGCCCGAACGGAAGTTACCCTTCGGATTCAGCGAATCGATCGTCATATACCGGCCACCGCTAAATAGCCGCCCGTCCGCGGACAAACAACACGTTTTCCGTTGTTTCTCGTTTTGTATTACACCGCAAATGTATAAATATCCTTTTTCGCATTCAAATTGTAATTTTAATTATTTATCACGTTTTGCGTTTATATTAAGAATTATTATTAAACGCACTTCCGGCTGTTACGGGCGCACTATGTTCTCTTAACGAGCCATCCGATATGTATCGTAATCAGCGATCCAGTTTGCGCACAGTTCGTTTATTACAAACACGGTAGGTACGCGGCGAATGTGTGTCTTTCTAAACAGCCATCGAACCGGGGATCGGGTTAATGTGATGATGAGGAGCGAACGAACGAGAGAGAGCTCGCGTGTCTGTTGCCAGATTTATCTGAAAATAGACCGTTGTGAGGTAGAAATAATTCCGAGAACGACAATTAATGGGACAACATGCTGTTTATTATACACATCGTTTTAAAATTGTGCGCACATTGTGTTGTTTATTTCGCAAAATCTTTTTCGATACACGTCGTCGCGTGTTTCGAATCGATTTGCCGGGCGGAGGGATGAACTCTCCGCTACGAGAGTAGCGGAGAAGATGAGAAGAGTCAGGAAGGGGTCAATGTGGCAAATTTAATAGGTTCGATTTCGTCGATCGCGTTACCACTTATATGCTGTGTGTACACTCGATGCTCAGTCGCTTATGAAGGGAAAGCCGTCGTCCTCGTTCTCATCATCGTCGTCCTCGGGTAAGCGCGCGGGAGTGGCTTTAGAAAGTTTCCAAGGCGGGAATATTAGTTTTTGCCCTGAGAACCGTAGGAGCTTGGCCGGGTGGGACGGTGAGGATTGAAAAAGCTGGACGAGGGCGAAAATTGAAACGTCGTATATCGGCTTTGCCGTGGCTCTTCCATTCGAGGGATCCCTCCTTAGCTAAGAGTAGAGCGTACATCATGTACAAGCTTCCCGTCCCGCGCCGCGCCTCTTTTCTCGTTTCATCGTGATAAAAAAAAAGAGAGAGAGAGAGAAGAGAGACGAACGAAATTTTGTCCTCCCGAGTAATTTTGGTCCTATCTCGAGCCGCAACTCTTGTCGACGTTGTGTATTACAGTCCTTTATGCGCGGGATTGGCTAATTTTCGCCACTATCAACACTGCGTTCCCATTAAAGATAAATTTTGTCTGTAGCGCGTGCGAGAGCTTTTTTTTTTCTCGAAAAACCTAATTGAAGATTCCCGTTGCAAAGTCAAATAAGTAAATCCATCGCTCGTCGAGAAATAAATCACTTAACCGGCCGAATGATCACCCATTGACTGATGCGAAAAATTCATATGTATGTATACATGCACATTTTTAAACAACGAAAATAATAAAGAGTAGCCAAATGGAACTGCCAATATATAAATGACCGATATCCATACTTTAAATTGGAATCTCTCTGCGTTTGCGTGTTACAATGTTTTGGATATAAATATTATTTCCAGTTAAAATACGGCATTTAATTGAAATCTCCGTACAAATATCGCGTATGTGACTGCGGGGTTGAAAGAGGAAGAGAAAAAGAGAGAAAGAGACAGATTTTTCCATAAAAGATATCTCCATAAAAGATTTTCCATAAATTCGGTTCCGCCGGTGACAGAAGCGCGCTTCGGGGAGTTGTGTGTCGCGTTCAGGACTTTCGGAGCGGAATCAAAGTGATCTCGAGAAAGCTTTCGTTGAAACGAAAGCCTTAATGGGACCATTCCCCGGGCGTACAAAGTTTTGCGAGGATGTTTGCGTGACGCGATTAATTAGCGACAAAACCAATCCGAGAGTGGCGGCTCTTTCCGCGGATCGACGACGTTGCCGACGGGAGTGTGGCGAGAGGGGATCGAGCAAACCAGAAAACCAGCTATCACCGCAGAATGTCGCAACAAGGAGGGATACATCACACGCTGTGAGAGGGCAACGTTTCTCATACCGTATCGCAAGGGAGAGACGCAACTCCGTAGCAAACGAGCTGAATTTCAAGTGTGTACACACGTGCGCGTATATTACAAGTAACGCTGTCACTTATCTCCGAAGACTTCGGAGATATATTAGATCTTAATAAAATATATTTTATTGTGTGTGTGTGTACGTGTAATAACATTTTTCTGATTTTCTAAACTATCAAATACTTTTTTTTCTATGTTTACGTTTGTTTCATATTTGTTGATGTCGCGAGACGGATAAAGAGAAAGAGACGTTGTCTCGGATAATGGAATCCTCGCCGCAAATTTTGACGCGAGACCAGAACGGACGTATTAAGGCTTCGTGTCGCCTAAGAAAATGAAAGAGACGCGGTGATGAGAGACCCGCGAAAGGGAACGGGAAAGAGGAGAGTGCGTAACGGAGCGGTCGGAGTGACAGGGCGATGTAACGGGATGGCGGGTACGCGGTGACAAACAAAGTTTAGGTCGAATCCCACTCGGAGAACCCATACCGTGCTCACCTAGGCGAGTTAACCCGCCCCGTCGGTTTTATACATAGTCGTTCTCCCTTCGCGCGTTTCTCGCATTTTCTTGGGCTTTGTTTGTTAGACTCTCTCTCTCTCTCTGTCTCTCTCTATCTTTGTCTCTTTTCCTTTCCCGGTTTCGCGCTTCTCGTTCTTTCATCCTCAAGAGAACGAGCGACGTCAATAAAATCCGCTCGCGAGAACAACATTGCGCTGTATCGCCTCGCGACAATCCCCGTAACGCGCGTACAAAGATGCTCTGTCTTATTATTTAAATTAACTGAGAAAAGGGAGAGAAAGACGAGAGGAACACTTTGACGAGGATTCTCAGATAAATTCTTCGGAGACGCGACTCTCTCTCTCTCTCTTTCTCTCACGTCGATTTGTCGAAAGTTCAAGCTGGCGTCTTTCTCGAACAACACATCGTCGTCTTCGGCGCAACGACGGTCGTATCGAACGGCAGCATACTCGGATACGATGCGGGAAAAGTGTGTCCAAAGCAAGCGACGAGCAATAATTTATTACGGAAAATTCTCTCCAGCGCGAATTTCGTACAATTTTACGCTCGGCTGTTTCGCGCGGGAGAGAGAGCTCGTTTCATATTATTTTTATCAAATATCCGCGCGGCTCACAGAGTCAGATCTGATTCCCCTTACGCGATAGACCGGCGGGGGCACGCGAAAGCGCGACAAAACAGGAAGGGATACATCGCGCTTTAACGCGAGTGCTTGGAAAAAAAAAAAAAAAGAAAAAAGAGTACGGGAAATAAACGGGATAAATAAATTGCGTAAAAAACAATGATAAAATAAGCTCGGCGCTGCGCGCGCAATAAATAACGTTTTATTAGCATTGTTTACATATTCTTCGTGCCGAACGTGCTTTACATCGAAACTCAGCCGGTGCGCCACCGCGTAATCTGCCGCGGCTGCGATGGCCGGCAAACCAATACAAAATCCCTGGCGTTTGTTACGTTTTTTTCCGGGCAATAGCGTCGGCAACACGCCGCCACACCAGAGACGTATCCAACTACTACGCGTTTGGACGAGCGCGTTCGCGAAAGAGGAAAGGCGTAAAAAAGACGAGACCGAGATAAAACGGAAACACGACGACGCTTGTCGCGGTGGTTTCCGACGGTTTCCGTCTGGTTTCCTCGCAAGTAGCGCGACTGCATAATTTATCGTTCCGAAGGATTTTACGAGGATTCCGGAAACAGTTCGGTCCTCGAACGCCAAACGCAAGCAACTCCGCATTTATTTATCGAACTCTCCTATCCCACCCCCGTTCTCTCGGACGATAATTGCTACCGCCGGGATGGCTGTCTGACAGCGTTACTTGCAGTGACAAAACAATTCGCGTATCGTATTTACGTTGAATTAAAACGCTATGAATCGCGCGTCTCCGTTATTTTCGCACATGAAATTCAAATTGCTATGTTTGCGTTTGCAATTTCGTAGATTTCTTTGTAATTTATATTCCCGGCGAATAATAACAGGTGTCTATTTTTCGAGACAATTAGCGATATTTCAATCACGCGTCGCGCGTACGAAAATTCAACAAAAAAAAAGAAAACCTCTAAAATTGTTATCTCCGAAAAGCAAAGGTTTCAATCGCATAACAACTTGCTAGCTGACAAATAAAAAAAAAAAAAAACAAAACTAAGTGGGAATTAATTTAATATTTCTATAAACCGCCACAAAAGAGATTTGCGCCTTAGCGCGTGTGATATTAGAATTGGCTTCCCGTATAAATGCGAGAGCGGATAAAAGCCGATTTTCGGATAGCGCGGCGTAAAATTCGTGTCGCGAGCGGAATTGCAGGTAGCGCGACGGGGTCGGGTCACGTAGGTAGGTTGCCGGCGGCGGGCGCGACGAAGGAAGGGAAGGAAGGAGAACGACGTCTACTCGAGGACTCGGGTAGCCCACGGATGAGAGAGAATCGTCCCGGTTACGAACCTTATCTCGAGCGCGGATACGTGCCCGTCGGATTAACGCATTACGGAAGTTCCGCGGCGAGCTAACCCGGACCGAAAACTCGCGCTCGCAAGCGAGCCTGCATACAGGGGTGGATTACTGTGACCCGCGGGAGGGTCCTGGAAGGTATCTCGTAGGTCGGGCACCTCGTCTCGGGATTCCAGAAACGCGCGGTCCTCGTTCTTAACTACCCGTCGCAAGCAGCGGTAGTCAAGTGACGCCAGTGCGGATCGTAATTCGAAGTACGCAGCTGTAACCTCCTCCAAGCGCGCTCGGCTTCAAACGCCGATCTTCCCGACGCGAAGATTCAATATGCGCGCGCGAGTGAGGAGCACTCCCGTGGGATCGACAGTTATGGCAGACAGCTGATAACTACACACGATAAGATTGCCATCGTGCGCGCTTAGGTCCGGCCCGGGAATAGCCGCCGTTGCTGACGAAGCGAGAGCTCGACGTGCCGAACGGTGTCGACGTTAAAATCCGCAGATTGCTACACCGCGATCTGAATTTGAAATGTCGGAAACGCCGCGTGCGTCTCGGGAGGATACGCGAGCGCGGGGAAACTTGTGAGACAAAGCTCATAAATTCGGTGGCTATTAGAAAGAAGCGAGAGACGCGCGTGACACCGGATCCGGAATGCGGAAAAATTGTTTTTCCGCGGAAATATAAAAGCGCGCTCGCGTGCAACACGGTGTCTCGTGTATGTTACGTATATTATATTATACGTTTGTCTTTCTCGTCTGCGCTCTCTCGTTACTCCTGACGCGCGCGCCACATCGATTTTCCACGCGCAATATGACGTCGCAAAGGATAGGTTGTTGTATACAAAATCGAAATAAAAAGAGCGCGGTCTACCGCTCGTGATGAAGCATGTGCCCTGGATACGGAGCGCGCGATGAAAATGACGGGAGGGGAAGAAAGACGAGGTGCAGTTCATAAAGCAACGTGTGCGAGGCGAAAGACAGCGAGAGGGAAGAGAGTGGTTCGAAGGCCACGGAATCCGACCTATACGTTTGTTTGGTTTGTAAGCCTCACGTAACTGGATAATATAAGCTGGGGTAGTGGCGCAACACACAGAGAGAACGAGATAGAGAGAGAGAGAGACGACACAGTTTGACTTTGCGGGCGGTATGCCCGCGCAAATGTGTGCCTAAGTGTGTGTATACAGGTAGCGGAGAGAAAGGGGAGAAGGGAACGGCGTGGGAAGGAAGAGAGAGAAAGAGAGAGAGTCAGAGGATACAATGTTTGAGTTCCGTCTCGGATGTCGCTTTGCCTCCCCCGTCTTTCTCTCGCTTCCCCGCTTTCAAACCTCTGCGCGACCCACTGCGTGCTCGCTCGTTCACCCAGCCATTCGACAGACCCGACCTTTGACCTTGCGCTGGGGAAAGTTTAGTCCCGCGACGGATCCGACGTCGGTTTTCTCTGAAAGATAAATCGTTTCTGAACAAGCGGCCGAAGGACACGCTGCGATGAGAAGGACGCGGTCTTTTCCCGCGTAAACAGGACGAAAACAATTGTTGTATTGACATTAATTTTCTTCCAGTTGGATAATTAATTACATCGTCAATACACATTTACTATATGCGTCAGTTATTTCATTACTTTACATACGAAAACACACGCGATATTTAATAACTTTCCAAACCCGGTTTTAATCTCAATCGCAATCCACGCGTCATTGACACGTAGATCCCGATCGTCGGAAACACAATCTGCGGAATTATTGTATTTTCGACGTAACAGCTGGGCATTAGTTCGAGCCTCAAACACATCGCAACCGAATTGTGCGGGAGAGGTCTCGAATTTGACCGCGCGCTGTCCGCTCGCGATAGACGTGGCCGTAGTTTTGGGGAAGCGTATCTTGCTGCTGGGGAGGATTATTCCCTCGACACAGGAGTCAGAAGCGAGCTGCTGCTGTGCCGCTCAATGTCGAGACGTGTCGAGTCGGGAGAGACTGACCTGCCCGCAAACTCTCTCCGCGCCGGAGGGAGGGAGAGAGAGAGAGAGCACGGAATCACATTACCGCGTCAGTCCGCGACGCGTTAGCGCCGACGGAATTGTACGCGCATTGTACATCAGACCGACATCAGGCGGCGTGAGCCCGGGACGACAATCCGTTTAGTCTAACTTGGAGCCGAATGCGAGCGTAAGCTCTTGCGAAATTAATCAAGCGTTATCAGAAGTCCGTTGACCCGGAAGGACCGCGCGCTCTCCTCCCCCTCGCTCACTCCGCGAAGCCGCGCGCTTCGCAAGTTTCCCGCGCGCGCGTTCGTGTAAATACCGAACTTCGGTACTTAAAACGATCGTTCAGATTTCCAGATCCTGCCGCCTGTGCAAGCGGGGGATCCGTCTGTTTGCGCTGGCTTTTGCACGGCTCGCGCAAGAAGTAAAATAAGTATGTCTTCTTTCATATCAGTTTAATTAATGTTAGGTTCCGACATGCCGAGAGTCTCTATTAATATTTGCCTTCCTCGCGAATCCTGGTTTCAAATTCGCTCCGCGAAGAAAAGACGCGAACGTTCGCGCGGGCGAGTATAAAAAAAAAAAAGAAGAAGAAGAGGATACGCTACGCGGGCATTTCATCCGCGCGCGCGCAATTCTTGCTTCCTTAATTGCTGATTTTGTTTGTTTACTCGTTATCTCACTCTAATTCCATCGTTTGTAACGTAAGAAAATTTACAGTCTGTAATAATGCACACACACACACACACAGCAGTGCGTTTGCAACGCTGTGCTCTGTGAAAAAATACGTGATGTAAGAATTTTTTCAACAATGCGTTGTGACAAATGCAACATTTCGATACTTTAATTCACTTTCAAGGAACTGCTCGACACATTTTCACGATGCATAAGCGGTGCGCCGAAGGATCGCCGCTGCGGTCATGCAAGGAAGAGCATTTAATATTTCCTTTACGAGCGGACGCGATTCCATTAGCGAAGTTTCGCGCCGCGGCCAAGAGGGACTGGAATTGTTCGTTAACGCTCGCTATTTTATTCATTCGATTAGTTCGACCGGAGAGGGCGAGATATAGCGGGATATATATACATGTGTCTGTACACATAAATGAAGATTAGAGTCGCACGACGGTATTGCCATTTTCGAATCGACCAGAATTAATACATTATATTTCGATTTTCAGCGCGAAGAAATCGTCGAGAAGATATAATTGTCACACAGTAACACGATTTGTGTGAAATTCTCCTGGAAAACATTTTCATAATTAACATTTGAGATACTTTAAGACAGTACGTGGTTAGCACATCGTGTTGCAAATAAGTCTCGGTACAATAACTATCTGTATTTTAATTTACTTTTTTCGATTTTTTTTTTTTTTTTTAAACTGGTACACGCGCAAAGAGATGCCCGCGAATAACCCAATTGTGAAACAAACTGAATGGTAAAATTTAGAGAAACCGCGTTTGGCGAAACGTCGTGTTCGTTTTCCGATTTTGGCGCGCAAAACTACACAGCGAGGTTCCACGTGGCGAGCGCGGGACACGGTCCCAGCCGTGGCGCAGCACAAACGCGAGCGCGCGCGCATACATACATACACACACACACACGCTTACAAAGCCGGAACATAAAATATTGCTAACCGCCTCGCGGCCGAATTTAATTCCCCGAGCTGAACTCGGGCAGAACGTCAAGCGGAGGAGGGATTTCCGCAGGAAAGTGGCAGGAAGGGGTAGCGATCGGCAGGGGTGGGCTACCGTCGACCTCGTCGAGATAAATCTTCCTGTCGATGGCTCACCGCGGCCTCGGATTAGAGTCTACATTTGCACCTATTCCACCTTCCGTTCCCCAACTTTTCGCCGATCCGACGGTAACTCCTGCCACCCTTCTTCTTTCTCTCGCACCTCTCGCTCGGGAGAAAAGTCCGTCTCATAAATTCGACAGGACTCGTTATAAATTCAACCCTCGTCGGAAGGAGGTCGACCGCTGACTTTGGGAACAAGACGAGGGCGGCGTTTTTGACGGCTAGACGATCCGAAATTTGCGTGAACTTTGCGGTTCGCGCGGATAACACGCGAGCGCGCGCGATTTCGACGTCCCGGATAGATTGGATTGGGAAGAGAGCGCGTTTCGTTTCGCCGGAAAAGCCGGTTTGGCTCGCGTATGTTTACTCATTCCATTTGCGACAAAACAACTCGCGTTGTGTTTTTGTTGGTTCGCGTCGGTTTCATTTGCATATATACATAACGATAACAATAATGATATTGCACCGACGCGCGTTGTCGTAGGACCGGATAAAACGCATATTCAAGAGCGCGTACGAAAGGGTCATTGGCCATAAACACGTTGCAAATGTGATAGTCATTCTATCGCTAATGGACAACTAATATTGTTAGTAACTGTAGTACCACGCAAAAAGCACAGGCGTAAAAGCTTGTTTACCGCGCTCGCACGCGCGCGAACAAGATTCGACGCCGTTTAATTAGCGCGATGTGAGATACACAAAGAATTTATCCCGCGGGCTCGACACATTTTTCACGCCCGCATACACGAAGCGTTACAAGGGCAACAAATGTGTTTCGTTTATTTTCGAGGAAAGTAGCGTGCGCGGCAGCACTCGCGGAAATTCTCAAGAGCTCGTTTTCGCGCAAGCGTCTTGTTATTCGCGTGAGAGACGGGATATATTCCCTTCCGTATCGATGTATCGGACGTCATGCACATCGTGATTGATGCACGCGTCATTATTATTCGGAAACTTCGACGCAGGTGCGAGCAACGATGCGAGAAACAAACGCGAGCGTAGTCGCGCGACGCGGAACATGGAAATCCCCGGGTCACGGGAAAACTCCCACGTGTATCGAGCCGAGGAAAACGTCCTTTCACTCACGTATATATGTCTCGGCTTCGTCTCGCCGATTTGCCCGTCGTTGCCTTTCTCTCTTCTAACGGCTCCCGTAGGAATTCCGAGCAAACCGTCACGTGAAACACGAAAACGAGCCGGGGAAATTAGCGTTCCGCGGAATATCTCGCGTGACATACATTACACGGACGTATCAAAAATATACTTGCTGTACATTTCAACGTAACATTTTTTCGCGTATGAGATGGGAAAATTATTCTGCTCGATTAAATCGATGTCAATACATTAATACCTCTTTATTTATATTAACTTTTCACGGTCTTATGTCCAGTGTGACTGGATAACGTTTTTTTAAAATAAAAATTTTTTTTTTTAAGTTTAGTTTTGTTAAGTTTATTTTTTATTTTTTATTTTTTATTTTTTTTGGTTTCAGTAAACAAAAGCAAACATTTTTATTTTTCCTCAATTTCTCCGATTTAACAGCGAAACTTGTCAAAGTACTGTGTAAAATAATTACAGCCCGAAAAAGGTTAATAATAAATATATTAATACGAGATGTGTTGAATTGTTATACTGATACTTTTGAAATTGTGATGCGGAAAAAACATTTCGCACTCTTTCTTTTGGGAAGTTTTCCGCGTGTTGCTTCAATACACGGCGAGCGATGCGCCGTAATAAAATGCGCGATGAAAACTGCGGAAGAATTTGAGGTAACGCGTACACAAGGCGGACCAATTGAAATGCGGCGTATGCCGAAAGAAATATGATCATTCCGGAGGAATAATTCAGCGCGAAATGGCGTAAAGCGTCCACGATGTTACAGCGGGAAACGGTCGCGATGATCGAAAACTATGATTAAAGGTATAAATTCTGGAAAGAAGGTGGGGAGAGAATTAATAAAACGCGACCGCGCGCAAAAGAGGGGACGGACGGGCGTCATACATTGCACGGTATTTCACATCACACTTTCGATCTACATTTACATTCAAAATGTTGTTATTTAACAATGCAACAACCACACCCGTCAAAATGACGGATTTCAGAAGTACAATCAATTTGCAAGAAATATTCCGAGTGGTTTTGTTTTATTTTAACAACGGAATTACATGTGTGTGAAATATTCAAAACTCTTGGTAGCTGTGAAAGATTTATTTGTTAAGTGATTATTTCAATATTAAAAGAATTAAAAACAATAATGAATGAAACGTTTCTTCACACGCCCGTCAAATTGACGGATGTGATGTAAAACATTCAACTTTTGTTGTTCCACTGTCAATCATTGTCAAACGCGCTACGTCACAATCGGAATAATTAATCGAATAATACGAAAATTTTAATTTAACATTAATCATATATATATATAATAATTACCTAGTTATTGTTATATTGTCACATCAGAAAGAGAGAGAATAAAATATAAACATTATTTATTTTATACCGCTCGGAATTATTTGCATACTTCGTCGGATTCCAGAGAGTCATGCCTCTCCCTTCACTACCTTCCTTTGTACCTTAGCTACGGTCACTACTTTGTCATTGAATCGCGTTGACCTTTGACTGCTTCCAACTCTCTCTCTCTCTTTCTCTCTAAGAAAAGCTATTTTATCATAAAATAAATAAAGGAAAAATTTTATAATAATGTGAGCGCGCACTATGGATAACGAAGCGGTGATCATCGACGGGCAGTGAAGGGATATAGACGTGCTTCTCAAGAAATCCGGCGAAATAATTCCGAGCACTATTCTATATCACAAACGTTAATTTATTTTATATTTGCAAAGTATGTGTGTGTTAAAACAACTCGTTCGACTTTATATCATAACGTCCGCGTATGAAAGTTAATTGAAATTTTAAGGATCCCCGAGGAAGATATTGCCTATATATGGCAGGTGGCTTATCTGGTAGCCGGCCGGTCTTAACGGCCGTATCACACTCGCTGGTTTATAGCCCGACATGCGGCCGTGCTCGCCCGATATGCAGCCCGGAACTGACGCGGCTCTACGATTCCGGATGCATTACGTCGCGGCTGCACAAAGCCGCGCTGAAGTTTAAGTATTTACCATTACGCACGCATTATAGACGAGGATGTATCCTAACGTTCTCGCGACTTTATGCGTGAATGTATGCCGCTGGTGTATGCGATTGTTCACCGAACTAGCCGAGATAACGTTTACGGCTGGTATAGCGGCGCACGCGAAGAAACATTCTTCGAAAATGAGTTAATCATCAACTCGTCGTCATCGTCATCCGCGAGAATGCAGGCCGAAAACAACAAAACGTTGATTAATATCCGCACATCTCGCGATAACTCATGTTTGCGAGGCAAGAAACAATATTTTGCTCCCCTTCCCCCTGAAGTAATATTTCGGAAATACGTTGCGAGCTCGGCTTGAATACAAATGTCTATTCTGATCGACATGTAGCATGAAAAATATTCTGCTGTTTTTCCATTCCACGTATTTTGGTGTACTGAAGAAAACGTGCGCGGTCGGAAACGGGGTCGACCTGCGCACATTGATGCGATCGGGATTTTTATTTTCACATTTTAAATGAATTTAGAGTCGACGCGAGCGAAGGCAAAGGACACAATAAATAGAGAAAGAGAGAGAGAGAGAGAGAGAAAGAAAGAGTCAGTCGTCAATTCTTGTAAATACAATTAAAGAGAAGTGAGAGCTTACGAAACTTTTTGCGAAAGTTTATTATTTTGCATAATTTGCCGTCGAATTTGCATTCCCCGTGTAAATCGAGAGCTCGGTGTAACTTATCTCTCTTGTTTCTCCTCTTGACCTCATGATTCTTCACTTTGTTTCGCGAACTGTGTGGAGAAAATCAATTAGTCAAATGTACTTCAAATTCTGCTTGGTAGAGAGAAGAATAATAATAACGCGCGTCATCGCGAGAAGCCGCGCACGCGGCCGCGCGCGTCTCTATTTTTCGGTAATAGTGTATTTCGTTTCGAACGTTCGCGTGGCTGCGTGTTCGACGCACGCTGGATATCAAATAGCGGCGTATACAGGTATCCGCGCATATAAAGCATATGTCGCGTATGAGAAAGAGGGAGAAGCAACTTCGGTCGAAGAGATGCGCCTTTGCGGTCTCGGGGACAGAAATGCCAGGCCGCGCGCCGGCCCGATGGGAAATGTCAACGACACCAAAAGCAAAAGTCAACTTAGAGATATCTCTCTGTCTCCGCCCAAGAGACGTTGCCTTTCGTTTGTCAAATGCCGGCGACAGACGCACGGTGGGATTTCACAAGTGTCCTCACCGAATGCGAAATCCAAAGCGTGGCACGAAAAATCATTACGCGATTTCGCGCGAAGTTTGCCGCGCCGAGACAACGAAAATTCGGCGCTACTGTTTATCGTTCTGATCAAATTGAAGAAGATTCGCCGTAAATCTCTCTCTCTCTCTCTCTCTCTCTCTCCATGTCGAGCCAACAGTTTTCTTGGTTCGGGTTAGGATCGAAGTATCGAGTTTGGTGGGAAAAAGACGAGGAGGGAAAGGATCGAACAGGGGAGATAAAAAGGGAAAGGGCGGAGAAGGAGATGGAGACTATAATCCACGAGATCGAGCCGGTAACACGATCAAAGCGGTTCTCTTCCGGTCTCTAAACTGATTTCCTCGGACTTGTAGAAACGTGCCGCTCGATGGATCGATAACTTTTGCTCCGTTTTCCTTGAGAACGCGCGTGCATCCTTTGCAAATTTTGTTCCACACATCTATATTAAGTTAGGTTCACATTTTGGGCGGTTAGGTTCACATCTTGACCAGTTAGGTTCGCATCTCGGTCCCTCAGCAATCGTGAGAGTGAAGTTAAAAAAAAAAAAAAAAAAAAAACAATGTTTTGAACATTGAAGTGTATAAAAAAATAATTTTTTTTTTTTCTCTTTCTTTCTCAGTACTTTTATATAAATTTGCAACATGTGGAATATTCACGTAACGTAGAAAAAAGAGAAAAAGCGCTTTATTGAATAGAAATTACATTATTTTGTCGCGCGCGTGGATTTGAAAAACATAAAATACATGTTGCATTTTTATTAAATTGATTTTATTTACGCTCAGATAACAACAAACACATTTCTATTATACTTGCGCTATTTATAAATAACGTAATTATATTTGCGGCGAGGTAAGAGAGTAAAATTTTATTGGCAAATATTTTACATTTGCAACCGACAAATTTAATTCATCAAATATTTACTCGAAATTTGTGGTGTTCCATAATATATGCATGTGTATATCTTTTAAAGAATTTTCAAGCATGTGGGCAATCAAAAAGCTGTACGCGCTTAAAATATATAAGATAAGAGCTCTATACTAAAATTACGCGAGTGGCGCTTTACTTTGCGCGCGACCAATCACGATCAAATAGCGATCTCGGCCAGAGATCAATGACCACGTGCCGGCGTGATCAATGCGCGATCAATTCCCACGTGGAATCCTTCTCTTTCGTTCTCGCGACTCAATACTATTCGCACGCAATCTTCTGTAGCTTATCGATTTTCGTGGCTCGCAAGTGAGACTTCCCGATTCCGTTTTCCGCACTCTTTCGTTTTGCGTCACAAGCGTAATAGCCGAACTAGTGCAAGCTAGCTTCGAGTTAGAGATTATCGATTCGACAATCATCGTTGAGCCAATCAAGATCCCCAAAACAGCATCTTTGTTGTTTAATCAAGATTTCCGGTCGTCACATTAGCACCGAACGGTGACAATTCGACCGATTCTCGCTAAACTATGACAAAAAAAACTTGTACGTGTGTGTGTGCGCGACGACACAGATATTTATATTTCATGGTTTAACGTGACTCGCGTCGGATTTACCTAATGAATTAATTATTTAAAATCGGTTAGTGTTACACGGGGATATCGAGAGAATCGTGAAAGTACTTTTCTCGTAATATAAAATATAACCGAGAGAGAAAAATGGACGTATATATAACGGACGAGTTCGACGATCAAAAAATCACCCCATGCGGCACTAAAATCCTCGGTCGGACTTTTGTTTATATCCACTCTATTCTCTCGACCAGAAAAATAGAAGTAGCGGCTTATGGTCGTTGAGACTGTTGAACCGGAACGGTACGAAAATACCGGGAGTCTCTCTCGAAGTGATTCTGGTAAGCAGCCAAAGTGAGGGTGTAATGGAGCCGCGGGGGAGGAAGAAAGAAGAGGAGGAGAAACGACGAGAGAAGAGGCGCCCAGAAACTCTTCTACTGGGTGGCTTGGAAACGTTTGGCCGGTAACTAGGCTAATGTGGGATTACCAAAGACAGCGATAGCGTTCGTAGACACAATTGAAGATTCTTTTGATTTAACTCCACATAGAAAAAAAAAAAAAAAGAAGAGAATCCCGATCGGACGTGAAAAGTATTAAAACCCCCGAAAGGGATAATTCGTATTAAGCGTCTACTCGATAATTCACTCTTTTTAATTAACCATATTTAATCATTTTTCTACGCTCGATTTTGTCAGAATAAAATATGAGATATCTCTCGTGGGGGAAAAAAAAAAGAAATGCGGTGATTATTATTATTATTATTTTTTATAGCAACTTCTCATTTATATTGAACGGAAAATCCACTTTTCAATTTTTTTGCAAGAGCAAAATTGAAATAACGCAATATTAATGATTGACATATGTAATTAAATAAGCGCTGATCGAATTCGCGCAAGACGTGTAAGAATTATTATAACCTATCGCAGAAAGCCGTGTGTATATTATTTCGAGAGCATGTATTTGCGAGCGTGGCAACGAGATGCGCGCAACGCTCGCAAGATGTTACGTGGCATTAACGCCGTGTCGTGTCTCATCAACGTCGTGTAATGGGACGAGGAGGAGGAGGAGCAGGGGGCTAAAACGCCGATGACGATGATTGATGTTAACGACATACATACAGCTAACTGTATTCAGCGAAACGCGGTAACGGGCGTTAATAATCGGGCGCACCTGCCCTTTTAATTTACTTCATCGGCCGTCGGGCGATAAATCGATGATTCTCGAATGATTAGCCGATAAATGCCTATCTGCGCGTTAAGCGCGCAACAATCTCCCGCGTCAGATTTATTAACGCGCCATCCTGTCACGTTTAATCCGGAGGGGAGGGTGCGAGAGAGGCCGAAAGGCGAATCGCGGTCGGGCCGAAATAAAGTATTTATTTTCGTTACAAATTACCGTCGCTAATGGCCGCCGCGAGCGCAAATTACCGACATTACGTACTCCGCGAAATCTCTCACGCGTGCTTCATTACGATGCGCGTCGGCTTTAATTAGCCGTAGATAACCCGGACACAAACCGTTGCCTCGATTACTTTCGCGCGGTCCGAATTTTCCGAGGCAAAATTTCCGAAACATAAACGAATTTTCTCCTCGTATTTTTTTTTTCACAACATATACAAAAATTCTCGAAATTATTTGCACATTTCGTGGGATTCCTGAGAGACACACGCCTATACATCGCTTTCCCTTCAATGCCCACATCTCATTGACATGGTCTCCGCTTCCCGAGAGACGTGCCTCTCACGAATCCGACGAATCCAAAATTTGCAAATAATTCCAAGCACTGATACGTATACTTGTTGTGTGAGAAATAAAAATCTTCGAGAAAGTTTCTTCATTCTTTCCCCCCACCCCTTCTCGAATAGAATTTTCTGAAAATGTGATTTGTTCGTCGTCTTGGCGCGCGAATTTGCGGAAATACGTTTTGGAAGTGACGGCGGATCGGGAGAATGGCCGTTGCGATTTCCGGGCTGACCTCTATATGGACGGTCGAGAGGACCGTCGATGTTTGATCTTTTGATTGAATTGCGCGGCCAATAACTGACCACCCTTAAGGGGTTTCGCACGACTCTCGGGAAATATCGAACCTTGAATGTCCTGATTCGCGAACTACGCGCCTCTCCCTTTTACCCGTCGATGCGGTTTCTCTGTCTTCTCTCGCATCGAGCTGCGGTGCTTGAAACTTGTAGTCCTTTCTCCTGTCTCGGTTCTGTTGACGGAATGGGCGCGCGCGTACGCGGAAATTGATGGATACGCTCGTTTTTTTTGTTTTGTTTTGTTTTGTTGGGTCACCCGCTGTGTAATTAAAAAGTATAGCGTCCAAACATTTGCATTCGAAATGCGCGCGCTCCCCGCGCAACGTATCAATCATCCATCTGTCAAATTACGTGGAGAAAAAAATTTGCACAATGACGTCCCGCATAACGACGACGTTTGTAACAAGACGCGCGCCACTTAGAACGGAGGAGAGGAAAAGGGAGAGAAATCGCTTTTGCCCGCCACGAAGCGAGAAATGACCCATTGTGCGCCGCCGTCGCGAATTCAATTTTGCCCCAATGAACCGCGCAACGCCGAGTAAAATCGAAAAGAGTCGACAGAAGGGTTAATGGGGAGGTCTCGCAATTTCCGCGACGTACGTTCCTGTCATATCGCCGTAGAGTCAAGGTACGCGCTCGCGATATCGCTCACTCCTTCTTCTCTCTTGATATTTTTCATGGAAATTGCCGTGCATTGGCAAACGGGAGAAATAGGGAGAGCAATATATCGAAGGAGATATAGATAGAATGGCGCAAACGTAAAAAGACGGTGTATGGGGGTTGCGAGCGAGTTTGTTAGTGGCCATTCTGGTTAGACTGTGTTTGTCTTACGGGCTTGGCGCGGCCATCCCGGATTATCGGTGACGTAGAAATCGAACCGTTCTCCGGATGGACAACTCTCCCTCCCCCCATTTTGCTGAAAGACCGCAAAGGTGCGGTAGTCGACCAACCCGCTCGATAAAAGCCGCGGTTTCTTGTCACGGAAATGTCGCGAGAGAAAATAATTAAATCTCTTCTTGACAAGATCTCCTACATACGCATTACACCCTCACAAACGGCCGCGTGAATCTTCATTCCATCTAGAGGGACAATCCGGCATGGAGATGTTCTGATTTGACGTGACAGCGGCAGGCCCTCTGTCATGTCAAGCTGTTCCGTCGTGTCCGCATGTACACCATTGTGCGTGTGACCGCGTATACGGGATTGCGTATGCAACGTGTTCGAGAATGGAATGCGTCTCTGTTTCGTAGACGAGAGATACGTAAAGTTTCCAGAGAGAAAGGGAATTGCGCTCAAGAAAATTTATTGCCACGAGTAACGGTAATTGTTAGTAGCTAATGAGGCTACGTAAATGCAAATTGGATAATTAACGCAGAAAAACTGACGTTTGATTTCTGTGTGCGTTAGAGAATTAATTGCAATTATTTAAAAACAAAGAAGATTCTTGTTTTGTTTTTTTTTTTTAACTAAACAATTTGATCTTTGCGAACATTTTTTCTCTACGTGTGTAATTACGGCGAATTTTCACTTCCGCTGTTTATACGTCGCAGAATCATCTTGTCGATCGCAGTATTGTCAAACCTGCTTGCAAACAATCCCCTTGGTTCGATAAAGCGAAGAGATCGACATTTCGGATCGTTCGGCGAGTCGAGTAGGCTTTTGGAGCTTCATCGACAAATACGTCTATTTGCTTCGTCGTTGAAAAGAAGGATTTACCTCCCCTATTCGAGGCAACCCCCCATTCAAGGATGAGACATTTTTTATGCAAGCAAAAGAGAAGTGACTTTTATCTATTTAGTACCAGTTTTTTTAGTTTTTTTTTTTCGCTCTGAAATACGCTTCTACTTTATTTGTTGAAAATACAAATTATTTTACAGAGGAAACATTGTTTCCCCCCGTTCTTATTATTGTAATTTGGAAAATAAAACCCCCGCGGAAGCTCTGTCTGTTATCAACGGAAATTGAAACAAACACGCGAGCGACGATCATATATTGCACGAAAAAAACCGCTTTTAATTTATTAAAAGAGCGATTGTATTTTTTTAAGAAAATAAAAGTAAATGAAAATTTATCTGCAAGAGAAAACACATACAACGGCTTAATATTGGTTTTCAATCACAATTTATTTAACGATGCGTTTCTCGATGTGTGTATGTGTGTGTATTCAAATAAATTAGAAATAACAATCGAAAATGCAGGAGCCGAGGAGCCGGGCGCTCGGTTGCGATGTATCAACGTTTCTGTCTATTAAAACAACGTGTTTGGCTTTTCGCATCACTTGCTTGTTGCGCCCCTTCAGCCGTCGCGAGAGCTGTCATCGGCGTCCTGGAAACAACTTCGGTAACACGGAAAGCGGGATATTAGTGAACAATGGTGGTCATAATGCTTCCTGCCGGTTATAACGCCGAGTTATACCTGCCTGCAACTTGAGTCAAGCGCAAACCTAGGATTGGATGGCAGACAATTTAAGCTCGGCTTACGATTTAAACAACGGTTGCGCTCTGTACAAGCCGGGCCTCTGCTTCCGCTCTTTCCCTTCCCCCTTTCTTTCCTGACCCCGCGCCGCGCGCGTTCCTGACCTCTGTTTAAACACTCTTACAACCACCCAAATGCGGTATGGATTAATTCATTCAACGTCCCTATCTGCATCCGGGAAGGGGCTTTCGGGCGCTTAAAGCGGGGAAAATAAATCTATCCCGCGCGCGGGCGAGTTCTCGCGAGATCGCAGCAGCAAAGAATCTAAATTGCGGTTGCCGTTGTAATCCATCGTTGTCACTCGCGCGAAATAAATGATATCCGTAATTGTACCTCCCTACCGTACCTACTGTACCTACTATTTTATTAAGCTGGGCCCATTGTTCGCCGCCGAAAGTAAACCGTACGACGTAGGCGTGTTGCCGCGTCGTGTGTTTCGCGCCGAAAGGTCGCGGCGCCTGGGCTTTCAAATCACGAAAAGACGAAAAAAAAAACCCCCGTCTCGCCAAAAACGAAAAACAAATGAGTGGACAAATGAGAGAGCGCGTCAGCGCGCGCAATTTGCAATAAATTCAAACGCCTCGCCGCTTCCAAGTAAATGAACTGACGGATGCGCGGACGTAATAAGTTGTGCACCTACTACGTGGTTTGTCTAGGAAGGAAAAAAACAACCATAACTTCAGGAAGTAAGATATCTTCGCGCGAAACGCGAGAAAGAGTTCGCGGCGCACCGGCGTTTTCACGCGTGAAAAATATTTTCTCGCGCCGCCCTCTCGTATTACTGTAGTGGTAATAATTCCGTAACTTGCAATGCACTTTCGGCTCGGGACTGTGAAATAATGGTCGCCGCGCTAACTTCGCGTTACGTCAAAAGTTCCGGCGAGCGTTTAACATATGTCCGAGACTATTTATGGGCCATGAAATATTTCCGCGGTATAATTGCGCCTTAAAGCCTGAATTCATAATGCCCATTTTCCTCCGTCTTTTTTTTGTGCGCTTCACCGGCCACTTAAAAAGAAAGATATGCAAAGGGCGCATTAAATAAATTTATACACTCTTTTTTTTTTTTTTTTTTTTTTTTTTTTTTTTACCTTTGTCCGAGTCGGATTTGCAGATGTGTGTATAATCGCGGTACGTCGTTAAATTTTCACTTGTAATTTTTACGGTGGCCCTAATGAGAGACTTTCGTGTCTGGAGATTCTTAAGTTTTTGCTTTCGCGTTCACAAGATAAAACTTTCCCTTTACGGAAAATTGTGCCGCTGATGTGTTTTAGTGATATGTTGCGTAATTAACTTTGTACAAGTCGTAAATGATATGTGTGTGTGTGTGTATCTGTGAGGTTTACTAATGGACTTAAAGTATTTGTTATTGATCGTAAAATATGTAGAAATTTTTAAAGGCAAACCCGCAACTCGGGTAATTTCTGACGGAAAAAAATTGCTGGAATGTGTGTCAGCCTCCGAAAAAACGAGAACGACTCACATTCAGTTGAGAATCGCGCGATCTCTCGTCGAGAAGTTGGTACAGCAACCGCGTGCCGCTTTTCTCGCACTGGTTTATCACCCGGTGCTTTTAATTTCGAACAACCGGGTCTTTTATACTCGCGAGGGGCATAATTATCTACAAAAGGGCGGGAAGCCCGGCATTGAATATTTTAGATCTCACTCTTCGCAGCGCGCACCATCGATTTCTCTCTCTCTTCTTTCTCTCTTTCTCTTTCTGTCTCTCTTCTTCTTTCTTACTCTTCCTTCTATTTCTCTTTGGACCTGTTCCGTAACACTCCCCGGCTTCGAAAATAAAACCGAAAATAAAACCGAATAAGTAAAGAAGCTGAGGGAGGCTCGCGCAAGCCGGTGAGCGCGAGAACGGAAGGGATTCTTTCTCCCGTCCAAGGCCTCACGGCCCCGGGATTAGGTAGGAAAGTTACGTCAGACATTCTGTGGCCAGCTTTGCATAAGTTTCTCTTTCTCTCTTTCTCGTTTCCCTTCGTGTTCGCGTTGTTTCGTATTCCGTCTCTTTGTTCCGCGATTCCCAGTTCGGTTGCATGTCCGATAAAAATACGCAGAGCTTCGCATTAACTTCTACGTCGTAATCCGCGGGTCATTTCGCTCCCGAGCCCGTTAAAGTATATTACACCACGTTGCTGATCCGCGATTCAGCGCTGAGACGTTACGCTAAGCATCGCGAGTTTATAAAGAATTGTCTTATTTCTTTGGAGTTTTTTCACAAAACAAAAGTAATATTATTTTCTCTCACTTTAGAGGTTTTTCTTTATAAAACAAAACTTTTGATTCACAAAAAAAATCCGTAAAAAAACTGTCTTCCGCGAATTATCGCAAAAGAATGCGTGATCGAGCCACCGCGTTGTATACAAGAGCGCGAGTTTTAAAGTGAGAGATGTGTCGCCATTTTGTGAGAGTCAGCGAGCCTGATTTACAGACGGTTGTAATTAATACGAAGAACGATCCCGCGATATGATACGACAGAGTATACCCTAGGTGTAATGTTGATTTCGTCATGTTGTAAAGTCAGCAGAATTTTTTTTTATCGCCACACAGGTGATACATACGACGAAGAGGGACGGCCGACGAAAATGAATTGCATCGATATGCAAATGGCCTCGCGCATAATCAATGTACAATATGACCGAGAGATTTTTTTTCTAGTCAAATGTATTATTACAAAAGTACAGATCGTGCATTTTATTCGACGATTGAATTTGTATTTGTAGAGAGGTCTTCTCTCTTCGTAAAAAAAAAAAAACAAAAAACCAAAACGAGAGAAGCAGAAAAAAACGTTATGCTCTGACAGTCGCTGACAGTGGCGAATCGACAAAGTTATCGGTTCGCCTATCGAGGGAGGACTTGGCGATCCTCGCCGAGTTTATCTTTACAGGCCGCGCACGTCCGATATAAAGTATCCCGCGTTGTTGGGCGTGTTGAGAGGGAGGGAAAAAAAAACACCGGAAGATCTGTCTTTCGTGACGCGTTTCGTCTCCTCGAACAATTCCGCGCAGCCGGTGCTCAAGAATGAGGTATAAACCGTTGATAAATGATCACGGCAGAAAGAACAGCCTCGTAATTGTAGTCTTATTAATGGCTCGCAACTGCACGCTGTAACGACCTGTAGCTATAACACGCGTCTCGTTTGTATCTCGCAGCCGTAATCTGCCAATTTACGGCGTGAAATCGCTTGTGGCACGAGAACGGCGCATGAAGGTATTCAAACGGCGCGAGTGGGCGCGTGAAAAATCCAAAATATTTCGAACAACAATTTCTCAATTTGCTTCCGAAAAATGTTTATTCATTTTCAAATAAAAATCCGAATTATTATAAATCTTTCTCTCTTTGCGTTGCAATATTCTATGTTGCCTACATACATTTGTCTAAATGAATTTTTCACTCCAAAGTGTGGTTTATCGCAAAATAAATGTTTGCTCTTGTTTTCTCCGATTAAATATCCATTGATTTTCGTAAAAGAAAAATCGAAAAAAAATGACAAAAGACAAAGTTTTGTTTCACGACGGTACATCTAACAAATGTACATTATTATTTAAGGATGTCGTCTCGAGGCCAAGGGGGATGGTCCGACGAACCCTGCACTTCCGGTGGTGTAAGTCGTCGCGGTGGCGCGCGACAAACTGCGGGGCCTTCCACAAGATCGTCAACTTCCGCCCTCGAGGAACACACTTCCGGTAGTACGCCGTGTAAAAGCGGCTTCAGATTAGGTGTCTACGGCTGGAGAAAGAGATGTCTGTACACACTGGTGTTAACCCTCACGGTCATTGTCATTGTCAACCTCGCCCTCACCGTCTGGCTGCTGAAAGTCATGGGATTTAGTTACGTAAGTACAAATTAATAGAATAACACTTTTTTTTATTTTAATATTCTTAATAAGTTTTGTTTATTTTATATAACGCGCAATTGTGGATTTTGTTTTAATTAAATGAAAGGAAAAGTTTTGAAAATGTGATGATTGCTTCATCGAGTTGTTCTTGAAATATTACTCGCGTACACGGAAACGCACTTCGGATACGTCCAAAGCGATCCTCTCTTCGGTTGGAGTCTGCCCCCAAGTTTGATCTGGATAAGGACGTGTGTAACTTTTCGACAGTCATTTAAGTTGACTTCTGTCTTGCGGCTTGGAATTAGTTTCGCGCGAGTTCCTGAGCCCGAATAACAGGCCACGACGAGGGTGCCGTATCGCGTATGTGCGCGTCGCGCCGTCGGGCTACAAGCTCTGAGAGGTGGCGACCGAGGGTGGCACGAGGCGCGAACGTGGTTAATATAATTCGCCGTAATTGCCGGAACCGTTAACATCGACGCCGCGGTGTTTCCGCCGCGGAAAATTGTCGTTTGCACTTCATGCTTCTTCTTCTCTCCCCGCGACTTAATTCGATGACGCTCACAATTACTCGCCTCCTTCCCCGAGAGAGATCGAGCAGGGGTTCATTAGTAAGTAAGTCGGCGGCGTTCTCCTCCGTTCTCATCGCAATCCCGGAGAAACTCGGCCTGTACCAACTTCTTGATTGCGATAATGGCTGTAATGTAAAGGTCGTTCCGATGTAAATGTCTATGTCGCGCGCGAGAAACCCGAATACGATTGTTCTAAGTTAGCGGGAGACATATACTTGGCGATTCCAGATCCAGAAAGTTGCCCGCAACTCTTTTATTGTTCTATTTGGAAAAATTAAGCCCAAAAAATTGAAATTGTACGACAAGAGAGTTGCTCTTGCAAGAGCACGTGTGAGGGAAATAAATCTTGACAATTAGCGAACAATTAATTTTATTTTAGACAATTCACGGAAGTTTTTTTTTACACGTAATAATTTTATTGAATATATTATAATTTCTGCACTGGGGTTGAATTGAGTGCCTTCGGGGCGATGTAATTTTCTCCTCGACAAGCCGCTTCCGAGCGTAGAACAGCGGCTGCAGTTTGCGCAATGCACTTGGCAGTTACCTGTAAGACGCGAAATTCGATTCAATTCGCGCGCGCAGAGACCCGCACAAATTCTTCCAATCCACTTTATCGCCCGGTCGCATAATCGTACCGACGCTTTTGCTCCTGCAAATCGGCATTTCCACGTATCCCGGAGCGGTGCGACAACGCGCTCCGTCGGATTCGTCGGATGCTAAGCTGCCGCGTCTAGTCCGCTCGATTAAGGCAAAAACGATCGTGAGGGACTCTCCGCGCTCTCTCTCTTTCGTTATCCACTCCTCTCCCCACTCCCGTAACCGGAGAGCTGCAACTACCTATCCGCCATTATCGAATTTATTCGAAATCGAAAGAGAAGCTCCCGCGATCTAGCGCAATGATCCCTGGATGGGGGCTAAACTCGGTGGAAATTGAGCATCAATCCGTAAGGATGGAACCCGGCAGGAATACCCCGTGGGAAATGTAAGTCTCTGTCATCTTCTCTCTCTCTCTTTCCCTCTCTTTTTTTCCTTTCTTTTCCTTTTCCTCTCCCCGTTCTCTTTCTCTTTCTTCTTTGCCCTTCTATTTATCAATCTCTCTTTTTCTCTCTCGTTCTTTTCTGTCTGCTACTTTTTCGTTTTGCACCACTTCCATACGATCCATGCGCTTGAACCTCTTGTTATCCTTCCATCCCCATTTCTCGTTCTTCTCTCGCAGTGATTTTCTCATTCGATCCTTCTCATTCGGTTTTCCCGCGCGCTTCTTCTTTTCCCTAATTCTCTCGTTTTTTTTTCTCGGTACATTCTTTAACTCTACTAATGCGCCGCTCCGAAAACTTCTCCGATTGTCGTATCTCCTTCGCGTCGTAAGTCGTAATTACAAGCAGTAATTAAACTCTCATTTATCGGCCGATAACTCATGTCCGATTAATTGTGCGACTCTGTAAATCAGCGAGACAATCAATTAGGAGTTCGGGGCGCGTTAATTATTGGCGCGCGACCGGGCGCTGCGGGATCGACGATTTACGGCGATTTCAATTCACGGCGAGAAGTTCGACGCCGGCGCGCTCCCATCGCCGTCGTCGGCGTGTAATCGACGTAAACCCCCGGAATATCTCGCGTGGGAAGTTGCGATGTAAAATTCGCCCGACGAGTCTGCGGCGGCGAGGATACAGAGGATACGGCTTTTGCGCGTAGCAGTTTCGCATACTCACTTGCGAGAGTAAGAACGTGATTTTGTGCAACGCGATGCACGTTGAAATTTTACGTGTAGAGAGGCGGATAGGATTTTGGCTCACATAAAACGGATCAACCGAGCGAATTGAAATTGCATAAAACGTGATATAAACGCCGCGATATTTTCGTGCAATTTAAAACGGACCGATTTCGGTGAAGAAGGTAAAAAGTGGTAACGAAGAACATCTCTTGCGAAAACCGCAGCCGCAAGAAGTGCACGCTCTAAAATACCGTGATGCGCATGACTGCGCTTTTATTCTTTGCGAACGTTCGGTTTTTGCGCCGTCGTACGTATATGACGGCGCAAAAAACGAACGTTCGCAAGAGCAAAGGCGCAGTCGTTCGCAATATCTTCTGCAAATAATTGCAACAGTATTTTCGTTCTCTCTTAAAAGAAGTAGTCAAGCTTCGCTGTGAGATGAAGTTTGAATAAAATGTTGGTTTCGCACGGCGAAATCTGGGACTTCCTGTAAAACACATGATTTTTGGTAACACTTGTACTACGTAAAAAAAAAATTGACGGAGGGCCACACAGTGGCGATGAGAGTCTGTATGTAGTGAGCAAGCCGGAAACTCTGAGAGTTAGTTGATACATCCAGAAGTTTTCCGCTTCTATACGCTCGTAGGCAAATGAAAGCGCGATGCGAAACGGGGAAATATTTCATGCCCTCCCTCGTACTTCTCCCCGTCTTTATCCACCCATCCTCTCGGACTATTCATATTTGATGTGAGTCTGCCCTTCCACCCGCCGCCTCCTCTTTTCACTCTTGAGTTATCCCATCTCGGCCAACCGCCCTCGGCCGAGACGTCTTCCTCCTTCATTCCGCGAACGATACCGCAAAGAAATTAAATCATTTTTCTCAATTAAGAAAACCGCCTTGCTCCCGTAACAGCGAAACTTTTGCCCTGGCGGAATTAATTAAGGAGGTCTCGTCGATCGAGAGCGCATTATTAATAAAGTCCGGTTTCATCGATGTTGGCGATTGTGTTAACAATCGCGCGTATATAGCGAATTATCATTTCTTGCGGTGATGCAGTATTCATTCGCGAATTAAAAATATCGCAGTACGACACGAAAAAAAGAGACATCGAATAATTTCTCTTGACAACATTAAAAACACAAACTGTTTTATATTTATATATATATAGAACAATAGTTTGTGTTTTTAATGTTGTCAAGAGAAATTATTCCATGTCTCTTTTTTTCGTGTCATACTGCAATATGTTTAATATATATATGTTTATATATAAATTAAACCATGCGCTCGATATCTCGACTGCTAATCTTCTTACAATTTGAGTGAACTCTATATTTTATACGATCCGAGAATTTTCGTCTCGTTACTTTTTAATGCAGCTGTTTTTCGTCGCGCGGTGCAAATGCAAAGTTTAATCGAGTTTTTTGTTTCTCGCGGTTAAAACGCAAAAAGAAGAAATTTTTTTTTTTTTTTTTTTTTGATCGGGTTGCATTGTCGCGCTCACACAATTTCTTCGGAGGAGGGAGAGGAGCGTCTTTCGACATTCCTATCAAGTGGATAGGTCTTAGGAGATAGATCTTCGATTACGGACAATATATAATACACAGCTCCCGAAACGTTATGTCTGGCAGAGGTGGTATACGGACGCTATATTGGCACTAACGGCTTACACATACACAGCCGTAGCGAACAGATGCCTCCCTTCCACCTAATATCGCTTGCGGGACCTCACCCTCTATAACCCTTGTGTATCCATAGAGAATTCACCTGTATATATACATTCCTTCCTACATCCCCTGCCAAGATACATATTGCACATTTCCCCCTTTCACCCCCGTTGCCGCACTCGCGCTAGGTGGCTCTCTCCTCTCTCGCGCAGTGTGCTTTCCACACGGAATCAATTGAGATTCATGTCTCCAAATGAACACTCACACTCAAGTTATGTTGCACATTCGCGCGCGCGTCTCCGTGAGATCTTCGCATGCAAAGTACTCTTCTCTCTCTCTTTCTCTCTCTTCATATGACATCGATTCTCGTGAAAAAACCATCACGATTTGCAGTAAGATTTCTTCTGTACGTTTTCATTGCGTCCTGTAGACTGTTTCAAATATACCCGAGAAGAAAATTATATTCCGATTTATATTTCACGAAATCATACTACGACTGTTATGTTTTTTCTGACATGATAATTACATTTTTCATGATCAAACATTTTTCTTGATATAATTACTGACGACGCTTACAATTACGACAAACATTTGTTACAGATGTCGTACATGTGTATACAATGTATGTGTGTGTGTGTATGTGCAAGCACGAGTGGCTCCTTGTATACGTTACGTACATACGGTGTGTTAGTATTAAAGGATATCCATTATAGCCACCTAGCCACCAAGTGCAAGTGCAATATAGCGGGCATAGCGCCATGAATTTTGAACGTATAGCAGTGCCGTAGTACGTTAGTGGTGGCGGTTATAGGTCGGTTCGTGTGGAAGGCCGAACAGACAAGTTTATTGTTTCCAGGGATTTCGCACCAAGCCACGGGAGACCGGCTTGGTACGAACCTCCTATGAAGGAGAATCCATACTTTATCAATCGATGATGAAGATTCCTACGAGCAATTGCTATTACTGACCGACCGTCTTTCCATCTCCATCTCCATTTCGTGTGCGCGCAAAAAATTATCGATTTGCGCAACCAGAAATTATTATATTGGGTATTTTGTCAAAAGTTGTATCAATTAGTTCCGTTGCGTTTGTCGCACAAACTGCGGCATAAGATAGCGAAAGAAATACACAATTTTTGAAATATATATTCCACATGCGCGTTCAAATCACTCGCGATGAACTATAAATTCAGATCTCGCTCCCCCACGTGTCGCGTAACTCTGCTTTTCCATATCCGCCGATCGCGAGCGTGGCTTGCCGCGAGCCAAAAGTCAACAAAGCGATATTTGTCCCACAAAAATCGCCACGGCGAAGATTTAAATTCGACAGTCGCATTACGCCAGACGTCGCGGCGTTTTTATCGATTTCCCATTTCGAACCGCCGCTCGCCGATCCCGCAGTTCTCTACGTCGCATGCCAGATTGGGGTTATAGGTTTCTACCTCCGCTCTCTCTCTCTCTCACTCTCTTTTTCTCTTTTTCTCTACCCACTCCGATAGTATATCGCATAATCCGCGGAAGAGCCGTGTACCGCACCGATCTATAAGGGAGAGAAAATTTCACGGGAGATTTTCATTTGAATGCGACCTCTCGAGTGACGAACGTTAATAGAAGGACGCCAAGTACAATGAATTATTATATCGAAGCTGGAAAAAAAAAGAACGACGCGAAGAGAAGCGGCGCGGGAATATTACAAGGGAGGATCTTGCAGAATAGAAGCGCAACGGCATTAATGATGCCCCGAGGGCCGTCTCGTCTTTATATAATTGTTGCCGTTAGTGTAAAAAAAAATATATATGTATATATATATATATGTATCTATATAATTGTAAATAAAACAGTCAGCTCATCCGTTGCGGCGCTACGCGCTCGCTCGTTATCTCCGAAAAAAGGAAAATAATCCGGAGGGGAAACTCTTCACGATGACAGTTCGTTACGCGACACGCTTTCTTGCGCGCTGTTTAACGCGCCGTTATTACCTCCTCATCTCGTTCCGTCAACATTTGTCGCGTGGAAATGTAGCCGAGATCCCGGTTAACATTTTCAACGACCAGTTGACTCTCCTTCTCGCAATTGTGTGTCCACTTTCTTTTTAAATATTACTCTACTTGATTTAATATTTAATAGTAATTTGCTTCATTTGTGTGCTCAAGAGTTTTATACATATGCTCCGTATAATATATCAAGAATTATTAACTCAAATTAGCAGGAAGGAGACAGAGCGGACGACGACAAAACGGTGTGCGAAACGTGACGCTCTATCAACGTGTGACGCTCTATCGCGGGAACTCACGACGCGTGTGTTAACCTTCGTTCACAAGCGGGACGGAAAATATCCGATATATATACGCACACACACACATACACACACGACGTCGCTCCGGAGCGAATAATCCTCCTGTCGATTTCGCCGGCGACGCGCGCGATAATGACCTGAACGAAGTCGTCCAGGAACGCGGCGAGTTAATCCTCAGAAGGCGCGTCGTCGGGAGGCCACCATTTAATCCCCGCATCGTCGCGCGGTAAAATAACACGAAATTGCGATGTCGCAGGAAGGTGATGCGAGAGAGAGAGGAGAGGAATAGACTTCGGATTCGGTTATGGCCGGCAAAGGGGGGTTTATTCGCCGGACATTCCCCCGAGGTGTGTGGAAGAGACGATGACAGGTCGGTTCAGAGTCGGATTACTCGCGGCGCAGAAGTTAGGCGTGACTCTACTCCCGTAGTCGGTCCGGCTCGGGATAATTACGTGAGGTGCATTAGCGTGGCGGCACACACGTGTATGTGTGTATATATATATATATATATATATATGTATATATATATACACTTATGTATATATGCACATATATGTAATAGCTCGCGCACGTGCATATGTATATAATCACCGACGGTGGCGGCGCGCATCCGCGGCGCGCGCGTACGTGTGAAAGCGCGAGAAACGTACGGCTGTCTGTCACGGAAAGTATACGCATTGTGTGGGTTAACCCATCAACGTTGCGGTCGCGCAAACTCACGCGAATGCTAACGCATGTTTCACTCGCACACACACGGAGTAGGGACTAACGATTATTATTTTTGATAACAACCTCTCTCCGGGCAGTTGTGTAATTAAAAGCAGGGAGACGCGATACATGCACGCTGCGCGGGAATTAATTGCGCGTAATTTAGGAATCATCGTCGATGCTCTCTTACCGCGCGGCGTTGGAGATCGATAACGGCTTAATTAAAGGTGGAGAACTGGATGATTTTTTTTTCTTGTTTCGCGATAGTTTTTTTTTCCTCTTCTCGCAACCCGGCTTGTCAGCGGAGGAGCGCGATACTCGCCGGATATGTAATTTTCACTCCTTCGCGAAATGAGATGTTCACGCGAATCGGTTCGCCAAAATGGCGTTCGCTTCAACGCGCCCCGACTTCTATTCATCTGCGGGGAAACGAAATTCATTGCAGTTGAAATCTGACTGCGCTCACCGGCGTGAATTTCATACGGATGTAAATTTATGTTAAAGCAATTTAGAAAATATATTCTTGGATGTACGCTGTTGCTTTTCGGCGGAATTTGAAATAATATCGAGAACGCATTCTCCGGAACCTCAAAAATAATTTTTGTCGAATAAAATTAATTAAAACGGGTCACGCTTCGTAGGAATGGCTCTTCAGTTTCTCCAAATAGTTTTAAAACATGAAACAGTCGCGATAATATGTTATTGAGATCTGATTAGATTTTTATTAGAACAGAAACGAATTGAATTTGTTAGAAAAACCCATCAATAAAACGCGAAATTATTCGAGAAAACGAATCGTAAGCAATTATGCTCGTAAATTTGAATTTCAGAAGTGCGTGTTCTCTGAAAACGGTTTGTTTTCTCAGGTTTCTCTGTTCCCTCTATTTCCAATCGCTCGCGTGTGCCGATCGAATATGAGAAACGGTCCCGACGAATTGTGCGCGTGGTGATGCCAATTGAACTGAAGACAGAAAAGTATAATAGACAAAAATAAGGCATCCTCCGCGACATGTGCTACTTTAGAAGAATATACAGCGGGATATTTTAGCTGTGCATGTCTCACCTTTGTCTCGATGAAAAATCGAAAGAAAAAGTCGGATCAAAGAAGAAGAGAGAAAGAGAAGTGTTGTAAGAGAAAGAGAGGGAAGACGAGAGAGCGAGGCGCGGCGAGGCGGAGACGGAACGCCTTTGTAATCCTTGTAAATAACGCGCTTTGTATTAATTTATGGACGACGACCAGCCGAGTAACGTCGAGCCGAGGCGTCGTTACGATGATATACGCTTACAAGGGGTGTTATTTGGATTTCATTACGGTGCCGCAACCGACCGTCTCGCTCCTTCGCTTCCTCTCTTCGCGAATCGTTTATTATTCCAAAATCTGAAGAATTCAAGTGCGAGAAACGCGCGTTTTACCGAGATGACAAAGAACGGAACAGCTTTTTTTCCCGAACGCGGCGCGTATAAATTCGTGCCGCGCGAATTGATTTTGGCACGGCCGGAAAATCTGTTAATCGCGGTCATATCGTGCAATTTTCGCAACCGAGCGTGACGAATCCGCAATTTTCCAACACGATAAATACTTGATGGCGTCGCGACGGCCACCGATTGCATCGATACGAGAAGAAAATATGGTCGCGCAGCGGTTTGATTTTCAAATTTTGCCGCGCGGCTAATTCCGCGGATTTTTGTTTTCGTTTTAATTGATTTTATTTTATCTCTTTTCCAAAAATGTAACGAAGGGCTCGAGAAAAATATCGTGTTTTTGCGCTGCAAAAGAGGGCCAAGAGGTTCGATATTTTTTATTGTCGCTTAAATCCCCTTATCAACGGTCGACAGACAACGAGATAAAAAGGGTATAAAGCCTCGGACTTAATGATACCTGTCTGACGGTAGATTACTTTTACTACTGCCGCGCTCGTTCTCACCACCACGATTGGGCGATCCCCTTTCGACCGCGGAGGTTTCTCAAGACCGTCTGGTGATTCCTAGAAACAGGTGCAGCCGTAGTTACTCTTTCTCTCTTTCTTTCTATCTCGGTTTCTTTCTTCCTCTCATTCGTCTTTCGCTTTCTTTGCTCGCTTTCTCGCGCTTGCGCTTTTTTTCCCCATTTCCATTGCGAGTTTCTCCTCTCTCTCTCTTTCTCTCTCTTTCTTTTTTGCCGTTCCACATTTCTTCTCATTTTCTCCACATGATCGTGTCTCTTCTCTGTTTCTTCCTCGCTCGCTCTCCGCGAATGCTATTGGAGTTTACGGTTACGGTTAAGTAGAGGGCAAAGAGATCGTATCGTTTTCCGAACGATTTGGCTAATCGAGTGCCGCTGGCTCGGCAACCACCCCTTTCTCTCTTCTCTCGCTTTCGCATCGTCCACCTCTCTGTCGTGGATCGCATCCGGACTGATACCGGGAAACTCCACGAATGAGTATTTAAACTCGCGATCTCGCAACTGGCACTTGGCGAATTCTGGTGGTCGCGTGTTTTCCGTGAAATCCCGACATTTATAGCGGCACAATGGCGAGTTGCACAATTGTATCGGTCATCGAAGACACGATACTTATTGTAATATTAGCGAAATGATATATACGTGAGCCGTATAAAATGGTTAAAGGATCTACGTGAAATTCGTTCATTTCCCTAATGTAATTATCTATTCAAAATGATAATTTAATTTAAATCATCTATTTCAATGTTATACTTAATGATCGAATATACATATATGTATGTATATATGTTTGTATATATATACATATATGCACATATATATTGTCGCGTAGCATAAAATATTTTCGCGATTGAATGTTCGAAATTTCATGTCTATTTAATCATTAAACATGTGGGATGTGCGAATATTTGAAATCTGTACACGCGCGCAGCGTGTGAAAAACTCAATGCTAGTTTGCTAATTCAACGAAAAACACGAGAATAAAAAGAATAATTTTTATTTTTTTTATTTTCTAATGAAAATTACTGTTATTTATCTTGACGATATTTCTCCGGGAATTATTTGCTTCCTCGCAGTGACGTGAAACATTTATTCTATTTTCCCGAAAACACAAGTATGATTTAGACCTCTCCTTTCTTCTTTTTTTTTTCTCTCTTGAAATACATGTCCTAGACAGAATTAAATTCCAAGTCAGAAAAGCCGTCGTATATTTGCGACAATTAAACTGTCGTCCCGCCGGCTTCTCGCATCTCGATTAGCGGCGGAAATTATCCCTATCGTTTCGCCGCGATGAAAAAAAAAAAAAAAAAAAAAAAAAAAAAGAAAAGACCCCGAAATAGAGTTCGCTCTTCGAATGGAGGTTAAACGAGTTCGGACAACCGTGGACTCTCTTCTTTCGAGGTTGTGATAATAAGTGAACAGAGACCGGTGGCTATTGCTTTCGATCGAGCGGCCAATCATCGGAAACCAATGTGGACGGAAGACGGGGCTGTTTTACCGCAACGGGTATTTTAAAGACGCGCAACGAGACGGGTCGACGACGGCGACATGGAAATTTGCCAAGCTTAAATGTCTGTTGGAAAATTGTTTCTGACGTTTCGCGCAAATGTGTGTATGTGTGTGTGTGTGTGCGCGCGCGACCGGCTTTCGCTACAAAAATATATTCTCGCTTTTCGCGAGGCGATATTAAAATACGCCCGCGCGTATACGTTCACGTGCGTTAACATGAAGAATGCAATCGACGGGCCGTTGCTTTGTCGAACTACGCTCATATCACGCGCGCAAAAGGTTAAAGAGCGATGTGTAACCTATTTTCGCACACATTGACGCGCACGAGATCCACTACGAGAATTTAACTCCGGACCATTTTCAACGATTTTACAGTTATATTTTAAATGACTGACGCAACAGTGAAGAAGAGCTTCAAGTTTGATTCTGATTAATTCTATTTTCCTCCGTAATTTTCGCTTCAATAATCGCCACGTCTAAACGAGATACAGAGATTTTTACATTTGTACGTTTTTAACGATTAATATAAAATCTCGCGAAGAGATGTAGAGAGAAGTACGATTTTTATTTTCGCGTTATGTCGAGCGTGCGCGCGCGTCTTCTCTTCACGCCAGCCGCGTGTATCGAAGTTCGATCGCAATTATACGCGCGGCTAAGACTATTTCATAAATGCAAAGTTGCACTTTCCGCGTAAGTCCCCCAAGTGGGAGAGCAGCCGAAGTTTACGAGATGAATGCAAAACGCGCAATGTGTCTACTTTATAGTGTTTTTCTCCTTTCGTCCCGAAACTCCGGCGCGGTTGCCCATCCTTCTTCGCTCGATACAGAGGGTGGGTTCGTGTGAGGAGAAAGAGAAAGAAGGACGGAAATAGAAAGAGAGAGAGAGAGATATCCCGCAGTAAAATAAAATTCTGCCTACGCCACTGTTTCGGATATTACGGTAGATATTTCAAACGAACGGGCACAATGGATCACCGCGCGTAACCCCGCACGTAGCTCATCGCCGTATTTATAATTCAGCCGTCTGAAGTGGCAATAATGGCGGGTGCCGTCGATACTTAATATCGCCACGCTGAAACCCGACACAGTAATGGAGTATATTATTTTATTTTACGATACGAGCGGTACGACGAGGAAGCGGCGCTCACTCGATCTCGAAGATATCGATATTACGAGGCTTCTCCGACGTTCGCGCGGTCCGATTTTAATAAATTCCGGCTTTGCGCGGCAAAACGATATACATCAGGAAGCGTCTTAGATCGGTCTTGGTTTATTACACGCTGTCTTATCGTCTCCGTTCTTTATTTTGATGAGTCATATTATATCGCAGTAAATGTAACGAATTCTTCTTTCTATAGAAAGAACTAATCGAAGAATTATTTCTCCAGAGAGAACGTGATATAAATAAATACGTGTATCGCGCCTCTCTCGACCGAGAAATGAAATTTATAGAGTATACGAAAAGTCTCTGAGTCAGCTGTCAATTTGATGGAAAATAGAATGGATGTACAAGAGGGAGGAGAGAAGGGGAGGAGCAATAAATCCCGACGAAGAGTTCGGCTCTATTTTTATCGGGCCGCGTTATAGCGAGACCTAGAAAGTTTCGATGGTTCGCTCTTCCCCTCCCTGTCCTGACAGTCATTTCCTTTTCTTTCAGGAAGGTATCGGTTCGCTAAAAGTGGTGCCTGGGGGAATCGAGCTAAGAGGTCAAGCTGTCGTGTTGGACGCTCTCGTGGCCTCCAGCTTGAGATCTCGAAGAGGCAAAAACCTGGTGCTAGAATCGTGGAGTAATTTTACGGCGTCCGCGCGATCCCACGACGGACGGCTTCTCGCGCGATTATTTTTTTTTTTTTTTTTTTTTTTTTTCATACGACTCGCGTTTTTTTCTAAACATAAGGTTAAACGCGCATCGGATTTTGCTTTCAGGAGAGGATCGCGTCGACTGCGTGTCCCGGAGCTTTCGAATAACAGATCCTCAAGGAGGACTGCTCTTCTCCGCGGACAAGAAACAGGTTATCGTGGGGGCGGAAATATTGAGAGTGACCGGTGACGGAGGTGCAGTTTTTCAGGGTAGCGTGCAGACTCCGATAGTGAGGGGAGAATCGGGTCGCGGTCTCAGGTAAAAATCATATATTATTCATGAATATATAATTCGATGAGAGAAAAAGAGAGATCACACATTTTTGTGCGTCAGAACAAACTTGCGGGATCAACGAAAGCTCTGAATTAGATTTTTCTAGCAAGTTATATCTGATTATTTGTGTGCATATTGTTATTTTCATGTGATTGCACGTATTATTTATACAGTCTCTAAATGTTATTCTGTTCAAATAATACAATGCAATTACACAACTATTTGCGATCGTAAATATTCATTGTACGAATCTCGACTGCATGAAAATGCATGTACTTCGTTCGCACACATAATTAATACGGCAAGTAACGATTACCAAAATATAGTCCGACGGCTATGTATGGAGCTTAACAGAGCGGGGTCAAACAGCGTTTTAAATCGGACGAGTTGCAAAAATAGTTCAGTCCGTCAGTGCGCGCGCGCACACACACTGCATTCTATCCGGGAAAAATCATAAATTTCATAGGTCGTTGCGCGAATATATTTTAGGAACGCGGCGCGTCGGCTAATAATAAACGATATGAGGCGCCGATCGATCCTTCTCGTTCGTATACGACCGAATAATATCGCATTGTAGCGACGTTTCGTCTCTTCGCAAAAGAAGTCGTTTCCTCGTCGGAAATGGCCGACTTCTCTTTCCACCGATCGTCGTTTCACACACCCAAGCGAGCTCTTCCACGGTTCCCTCTAACCCTCTCACTCCGCGCCGTCGTCCTCTCGTCTTCATATCACCTACGCGGTGTATTACGAAGAGATCGAGGTTCTTGCGAACGGTGACGACCAAAAGGAAGAGAGAAGACGGAACAACGGGCGGAAAGAGAAGGAGGAGGAGGAGGAGAGGAGGCGCAGAAGGAACGGAGTTGTACCGCCACATCGCGGTTATTGATAGCGCCGGGCAATTTACGGACGGATTTACGATTACAATAAAACTTTGCTCGCGCGGAAAATTATATTCATAGGATTGGATTTGCGCCAGATATGAAATACCGCGGATCCTACGAGTTCTCGAAGAGGCAGGCATGAGACGAGAGGAGGGAGGGCAGGGGGAAAGGTAAGAGGGTGGAAGAGCAAGACTGTGGCGGAATAAGGTGGCGGAGAGTGCGGGCAAAAGAGCGGGATGGCGGGACGAAACCGTGGACCACCGCCATCTCCGCGCGCGCGGAAGCGAGAATCGATTATTGCGCGCGAGTTCGACTTCGGGCCACGAGAGTCAATACAGATATTACCTCCGTTGCCGGAATACTTGGATATAATACGATGGTTTACGGGCACATCAGAGATTTACGGTGTAATCCGCGTCATTGTTGGAACGTAATGCAGTGAAATTGAGGTGTACGAGTATATACGTGCCGCCGCGGCTCATCGGGCAATGTTTATAAACGCGGTTTATCCGTGTTTTGCTCTCAATCGCGTTACCAAAAACACACACGTTTACATTCGCTCGCGCGCGCAAGCGGAAAATTAGAAATTTAACAATGCACGATCAGAGTTAAAATCGAATGTTCGCGTAAACGAATAAAACGTTTAAATATTTTTCCACTTCTGAAATTAAATATTCTTCACTTAACTTTTGTATATAATTTCACTTGCTTGCAAGTTAAAAATTACAGATTTCTGAGTCTCGAACTTGTACAAAAAACAGGAGATTAAGTAAATATTGTATAACGTTTCGCAAAAACAAAGCGATATGTGTGTGTGTGTGTGTTTATTTTTTTATTACGCCGCAGGCTCGAGTCAGCCACGAGATCGTTGAAGATCGCCGCTCCTCAGCAAGTGGTGATCGAGTCCTGGGCGAATGAGATCTCGGCGACCTGTCTGACCGACATGAACCTGCACAGCGCCCACGGGGCCATACGGCTCGACGCCAAGTCCGTTTACATGAAGGGTCTGAAGACGGCGATCCCGGTGCAGGGGCACTCGTCCAGGGAGCAGCAGCAACACACAGGCAGATCATCCTCGTCCGCTCATCAGAGCCAGAGGGAGACCAGCATCTATCAGCTGTGTGCGTGCGCGAGCGGCAAACTGTTTCTCGCAAGGCCGGAGGGTAGTTGTCAGGCCGACAAGTCGATTTGCTAATATGACACAACTCGGGTTGGAGTGTATCGCGACGGTGTGTCGCGATTAAATATTTGTTTAGGCAATCGTGACGAACATTACTGTGGTGATGAGTCGCGGTGATTAGCGGTAAAAAAGAGAAGAAAGAAAGAGAAGACCGTGCTGCGATCGGCGCGATCGAGGACGAGGCCTTTCATTGGAACACTACAAATATGATATCAAACGAAAAAATCTACCGCGCCAAACGAGGGCGAGGACGTCGAGCGCGACGTGCGTCAGGATACTCGCGGCGCCTTGTGACGAGAAGAAAAACACGGTCGACGTAGCCTAAGGTAAATTGATTGTTCTCGACGCGCGTTATTTTTTCGACAAAATGCGGTGAGCGGCCGATAAGGCTTTTTAGTGAGGCTTTTCAAGTGCTACGCGTTATTATATTTGAGAATCTATACTTGGGAGTCTGATCTGGTTGCCAAACGAGCGGCGTCTGTGAATTAATTAAACGGAATTACATTTTTGTTGCGCGACGGTGTCTCTTATGTTGTTTTTTTTTTTACGATTCAGTCAAGGTTCAATCGAGTGTTAGTGTAAGAAAATAATCGCAAGTTAATCTTGTATTTATAAAGTCATCAGTTCTCTCTTGAGAATGTTCTACGTTCTTGAGGAACCATCCAGCCGCATCTGGAGATATGGAATAAACGCGCGTCAAGCGCTTTCTCCGCAACGGGGAACGCGCGCGTCCTGTTGTGTTGCGCGCGTATACAAAGAAAAATTCTCGCGAGATCCTGACCACTGACCGGAAAAATTCCCTCGGATTCGCGGGCATTCGGAAAATTCCCTCTTCAGAAGAATATATCCTCGGAGCGACATATTCAGCGGAGTCTTCCCTTTCAACTTTTTCTCCCGCGCCGCGCCGTTGGTCAGCATGACGCATAGAAAAGAAGAAAGGGCGATTCTCGCTAAAGTTGTCGTGTGTATGTGTGTGCGTGCGTGTATGTATTTGTGTGTGTTGATGTCATGCGCGCGCGATGTTTCCCTCGGCGTTCCGAGGCAGGCGCCGCTCGCTTGTTTGGCGGATTCGGCTCAAACTTGTACATTTTCCCCGACGGTGTGTCGGAGAATCTCCCAGGAGCGTCCATCGGGGATTCGCCGACCGGCAGGGACCGGATTTCTGTGGTGTACTGCGGACAAGATCGTACAGTTAGTTTCCGAAATACGCGGCGTCGATAACACAAATATATTCAAGGGAAAACAAAAACCGTTATTTATCACAAACAAAAACAGAAGAAATTTACATTATTCACGCTTGCGAAGTGAAAACTAACTGTACGTAAACTGTATGTACGCTTACACACTCGTCGTCGACGCTGCACCGCGCGCGATGCGCATCTCGAAGGACCGAATTCTCATCTCCGCTCGTTTGGCGTTGAACGTTCGGCGCTGCAAACTTCGTATTTTAAGTTCCGAGACGAGACTGTGTAAAAAGAGAAATGTAAAACTCGGACGACCGCGTTCGGCGCTAAATACGAGAAAAAAAAAAAAAAAAAAAAAAAAGATACAAATCCGAGACGTCGTTGCGCACAGATGAAACGCGCCGTCGAGCGCGGTGCCCGATATAAATCGAATAAAAGATCCTCGATACTCCCCGCTTTTTGTTTTCGTTCCCATCCTGTTGTAGCACCTTTGCCGCATTCTTCGTTCGATACTTTCTAGTACTTCGTACCCTTGTACACGCCTTGCGTGGGCGTAAAACCACTTGTAGGCAAAATCGTCGGTAGCTCCCGCGAGTCCGCACACACAGGGGATCGCGCGGGGGAGATCCTTTCAGGGTGATTACTCCTCGCAAATCGCTTACTTCTAAACGCGGTGTCTGTTTACCCTCACTCTTCCTCCTCTCCCCCGTGCCCCGATACAAAAAAAAGTAGAAGCGTTGTTGTAAGTAGAGCGACGGCTGCATCGGGCTGCGCGTGATGTCGCCCGTTAAGAGAGAAAGAAAGAGAGAAAGAGAGAAAGTTCAGTGTGAGAGCGCGAGGCGTGTGAGAATGCGAACGGTAGTTTGACGCAACCGGATCGGATTGCGATCCAGCTTGTACGCTGTACATCGGCCATGTCCAGTTATTTATGTATGTGGCAATAAAGTCGTTATTGTTACTATTATTATTAAACATTGTACTTTTTCATTATTGAACGCATCGTATCGTCTCATCGATTTTATATTGCCATTATATTGCAAGAGAGGAGTCATCGCCTTTGTTCGCGCGCAGCGAATTGATATCGAAAAGTTACTCCGAGAGAGAGAAGAGTTTCTGAATATATTTCTCTAAGAATTCTCTACCATCTCTCCGCAGCGAAAATAGCGCAATCATTGGGAGGATTCATCGTGTTGTTGAAATAAACAAAAACTTGGTCGTAAATAAACAACATTTTTGCCCGGTGTTGTCGATCCATTAGCCTTACCATTTTTTCTTTAACCGACGTGGATGCGGTCCCTTTTGTTACCCGGGGACGCGATTTCCCGCGCATCGTTACAGGTAGGTGGGCATTTGTTTTTCGTCATAGTATTATACATATCTATATATAACATCCATACGAATGATATATATACGAACGTATGCATCGCGTTCTAGCGGCCAATTATAACTCGTGTAACTACCAACTGCCGCGGGTTTTGTTTCGTCTGACAAAAGCGAAAAGTTTTCGTAGTTACAATAATATACGCGCACATACAATTAAAAAATTTAACATCGGAAAATACAACCTCTACGCACGGTCCGTCCAATCGCCCCTATATTTGTTTGCGGAAGTGTGTTTGAAGCCGCGGCTCTCTAAAATTCATCCTTTTCCCCCGTTAAAACGCTCTCAGCGCACGGTGGCTGCGCGCGGTTGTGCGAAAGGAAAATAGAAATTTAAATTAGAGAATAATCTCAAGACTAGTTCGAACAGCCAGCTGCATAATATAGTATATGTCAAGCTGGCTGACAGGTAACAGAGGCAATCTCATCTAGTACCCCCTTAAACAGCTCTGACGGCAAGGTAATTTTCTTGGAATTCGGGATTAAAATTGCATCCAACGGCGGCGGGGATAAAGCTGCCCCGGCGAATAAAGAGGAGGGTGGAGGAGGAGGGATGCTGTCGAGCGAGAGTCGGAGCGCTTGCAGCCAATAGGCTGATGCGTATTAGAAACGCCAAGGTGAAAAAAAAACTCTGAATGACTACGACCCCGTTGATTCTTTTAAACGGAAGAAACAAAGAGGAAAAGAGAAAATCCAAGAGAAAAAGACATTGGTTGTGAAACATTGTAATATGTTTTATTTTAAGAAAGTCACATTTTCTTTTAAAATATTCCATTTTTTCTTAATTGCGTACAGCGGAAAATCTTTAAATACTTTTTCAAGTTTTATGAGAGGAATTATACAGATTTTTAATAAATATATTTTAAGAAAACAAGTAAATAAAAACTACTAGATTTTTTGTGTAAAAATCAAATGATACGCAAATCAATACGAAAAATCGTAAAAGATTTTAGAATATAAAGAAGAATATATCAGAAATTATTTCAAGAAAAGAGAATATATAATATATATGGAGAATCCTTAGAGAGAGAAAGAGAGAGAGAGAGAAGATAGAGAGGATCCCTCGTACATCTACCGTCCAGACGAGAGTTCCTGTTCATTCATTATACAGAAGATACCTGAGAGAAGTACTTATCTAAGTGACTGCTACCGCCGGTACTCGTACGTACTTGAGGAACTTGAGTGCGCACGGCCGTGCGATATAGATGAATAGTAACCACGCGGGAGCAACGGCGGCAGCGATCCCGCCGGATGCAGGATGGCTTCTGTGAACCGTGAAATTGTTGCACTGGCTCGTCCGATAAAGCTTTAAATACGAATTAGCGGCACCCTCGTGCGCGCAGCATTCGCCAGCATATAACGTGTACACACACGCAAAAACGCGATCGCGCCTCTTGTCGGACGGAAATAATCTGCTCCACATTCCCGCGAGATAGATAAATAACACGACACGACGTGCTCGTAATACGCTGTTAATTTTTAAAAAAAAAAAAAAAAAAAAAAAAGAAAAAACAAAGAGAGAAAACCAGACAATGTAGTACCCGTCTTCGGACGTTAACGTCGTGTGTGCATGTCGGTTGCGTCGACGAATGTCACGACACGGTAAGATATGACCCCCCGAGTATAGCGTGATAGTCGCTTTTGAGGAGGTACTCACGCGTCGTATGAAGATCGATCGATCGCGATCCGTCAATTTCCACGCGCCGGAGAGCTTATTACCCGCGTCTCAGGTAGTACAGACCCGTGTTACGGTGCGTGCGAGAGGTGTCTGTGTGAGTGTCGTCTACGGAATCGTCGTTGTTATTGCAGTTTTCATTGTTATCGCTATTACTATTATTATTTATCTCGCAATTATTATTATTTATCTCGTTCTCTAGTGTAGGAAAGGTGACGACAATAAAATGGAATATTTTAAAAAGAAAATATGACTCTCTTAAAATAAAACATATTACAATGTTTCAACCAATGTCTTTTTCTCTTGGATTTTCTCTCTTTTCCTCTTTGTTTCTTCCGCTTAAAAGAATCAACGGGATCGTAGTTATACAGAGTTTTTTTTTCACCTTGGCGTTTCTAATAAGCCTGTTCGGGTCCGGTATCGTTTAAATCGAGGGTAGTTGCTCGTCGTAATCTCTGATTGCACCGGCATTAGGCTTTTTTTCCCGCTCGCGAAGTTGTTTTTTCGGGATTCTACTGAAATTATTTTATATAATTATGCTTATACTCCACTAGTGACACGGTGTTTCCAGACGGTCACTCATCCAAGTACTGACTGTGCTCAACCGCGCTTTGACTTTAGTGATCAGACGAGAACCAAGTTGCAAATTGGCAACGGTCATATCACGTTGAAAGTACCAGTTCTCGTCTCTTATGTAACTTCACGACTGTTTTTTGGAGGTAGTGAGCTTTATTTGTTTCCGTGACTAAGACAGATCCGAGGGAGGAAAGAATTCGAACACCACCCGAGACGGCTGGATACCACGAGTAGTCCTTCCGATTGAAGCTGAATTCGGAGTGTGTTACTTATTTTTGAATTATCAAATAACCTGTACTACCGTGTCGGGTAGGAATGGTCGCGGACATAGTAAACTCCGGGAGCGAGCGCGACTCCGAAATACGGAGAGAGTACGTCGGCGGCCGTAAATCTAATGATTTACACCGGCTATAGAGGAAGACAAACGGGATCTATACCCACCCGCGCCAAGTATACGGACTTACGACGCGACTGGAGTAAACATTCATGAATCTTCGTGGGGAATAACTCGATGGCGTTTTGCTTCGACATGTCCAATCTCCGAGCACGCCTTAATCCCCTTTGGCTAGGTCGAGCCTTTCCTCCTCCCCTTCCGATCGCGCGCAAATTATGTTTCTCGCCAATTCGCAGTTTCCGTCTGTCTTTCGCATCTTTTCTCCGTTTCTTTTTTCCCGTTACATCTCTTTACATTGTGTCTTGAAAAACGAACGGTTATTATAGCAAGTAAATATACATATATATGTATATGTATATATATACTAAGTCAACTGCGAATAATTCAGTTCAAGCCGAGAGTTTATTACGGGCGATTCTACAGATGCAATTGCGCGCGTTACAACTGCTGGTGGGATTCTCGGGTGATGGTAGCAACCCAGGCCAGGTTGGCACATTAATTTCCAGGGAGCTTAGCTCGATGCGATCAAAGGCTTTCCGCCGTCGGCATAAAAGATTGCGTTGGTAATCTGTTGTGAGGGTTGTTTATCGATCACACAACGCGTGTTGCCGGAAAAAAACACTTTCAATACAGTCTCTCGAGTGTTACAATAATATTTGTTATTACACTTGTCATCTCACGCTTATCGATCCGATTCGCAGCAATTTTCTCGGTGGCGGGAAAATTGTTTTCTCCGTTGCAACATCGCGAAATCGGAAGCGCGACGAAGTCTTCGAGTTGCGGTCTCGGTGGATGAAGAGCGAACACGACTCCGTAGCATGGGTTTTTCAAGACGTTCGAGAAGGAGAGTAATTTATCCATTTGGCAGTTTTGATCGGAGAAACGAGGAACCCCCGAGGCACGGAATGTCCCAAACTCCGATTTCGCACGATCTATATGTGTTCGCGGTCGCAAAGCGAAGGGTTGCTGTGCCGCGAGGTTGTTCGACAAAAACGTTTACTTGCGAAACAGCAACGTGTTACACGCTAATTTCCATCCACCCCTCCCATTAATCTCTCTTTCCGCGCAATAAGCTTTTAAGAAAACTTTAACACGGAATTAACATTCAATTTACAAATTGTCACGATACATTTTTCTTTCCGAGTAATTTACGGAGGGGAGAGGCTTATTACAGTCCGATGTGAAACAATTATATTGAACAATTACTCATTACGTAGTTTCAATTCGAAGATTATTACTTCCCCTGCTATTTATCACGTGACGCTACGAATATCGCCACGTTAGTCAGCAGATAAGGACTAGAAGAGCAAGTTAATATTCGCGACTGCCTGACTGCCTGTTCCCCGGAACGGCTGACCCGCTCGCACCCATGTTGTCGCCGTGTGTGGAAGAGGCGTGCGGAAAGTGGCAGGAAGGCGTACATACGGCGATGGGGGGTAAACGAGGGATGCCGTAATGGCGGCTAAATTCCTGCAACGGCCGGATGCAATTTAATGCCAGTCGTCGTGGCGCTATCATCGCCTCGCTGATGCAATATCTTTCGAGTTTCCGGCGTCTAGTTAGTGCGGAACGAGCTGTTGATAAATCTCTCCCACCTCCAGCTTCTCCGCCTACTTTGTCCCCCTTTGCCCCCTTCCCAGCCCCTCTCGTCATCCGATTCCCCCGTTGCGCGGTATGTGGAGGCCATTTCTCCGGGACAGAATTACATCCCCCAAATTGTAATTTTGCCTGGTACCGTTCTACAGCGGCACTCGCATTATTTCCCCTTGCAACTCCTCTTTCGCCCGCGAGAGTTCCGCTTCCTACCCTTTTTGGCCCCCAAGTAGGGGCTAACTTGTCGTCTTGAGCGGCGTCGTGCTCCCGGCACGTGTCTTTGCGAGCGAGCATCGATTTCCGGATTTAATGTTCAAGCCGGGAGTTCGAAGTCGCGGAATTGTTGACAGACGCGTAATTATCGGGAAAATTAAATTCCATAACGTTCGTCTCTAACGAGACAAGAATTACAAGAAAAGATTGATCGATAGATGGTTTTTTTGCTCGATATCAGATTGTAAGTAATCAGCGCGATAAAATAATAAAAATAAGAATACGCGAGTCAAGTGCAACATCATCTCGATAGCACATCGAACTGTGGCGGATATCGCGCGAAACAAATTGCAGCGGACAGAGAGAAAAATTTTGCGATATTTTCGCGCGCCAGACAATTTCGCTCGAAACCAGAGAGAATCTTTCCTTCACCTGTGTTTTTTGGAAAAAATGTTCATACACGCAAGTGAAGGAGAGATCCACGGAAGAGATCTCACGGTGTGGTGAAAATTTAAAAGGGTGATTGATCGCGGCGCGATAACAATTATCTTTAGATAACATGAGATATTTTTTAAGAGAAGAAAAAGAAAAAGACGAGGGACGGTTTCTCGCGCGCGCATGCGAATCGAGATGGCGCGCGCGAAACTTTAGGAGGATCGGCAAGATTAAACTGATCTTTGAGCATCAGCGACGGGCGGAAACTTTAACGACGTCGTTATGAAATTAATTATTAAAACCGCTCGATAATCGTCGCCGAGTGCAGAAAGTAGCCTTTATCCCTTTTCAGCCGAACTGCCTTCAGAGGTTGCAGGACAAATTGCATCGAATTATCTTGAGAGTGTCTCCCGCCATCCTTTTCCTTCCTCTTCGTTCTTCCCCTCTTCCCGTAGCCGTGTGGCGGCTCGCGCTATGCGCCATGATAATTAACATTAAACGAGCCGACCGAGGCTCTCGCTTCTGAATTGCAGCGTTCCCTTCTGTTTATGTCCCGTTCAAAACACAGAGAACTATTGCAAAAAGACAATGGATGTAATTAAAGCCGCGTTTTTGGGCGACTTTTCGGCACGGCGCAATTTTCAGAGATGCACGCGACAAAAAGCGAGAAAAGAAAGAAAGAAAAAAGAAAATAAAAGAAACACGCACGCGATAAATTGAATAAAAGCAATACAAGCCGTCATTTTGATCGCAGCGACGCGACGCGACGGTCCGCTTTCTCGGCGCTTCGAAAAGCTTTTGATTACAGCTTTTTCGTCGATTAAAAATCAATCTCGGTCTGAAACATTGAGAATTACTCGACTAAACGGTCCTTTCTGTATTCCCGATTATTTTGCTCGTGTAATTGTTCGTTGTAATTGTTAATTACAGAGAGATATACGTTTTCATTTAAATGTATTCAAAGCACATCGGCACAACATGTTGACAATTATCATTGTTCACGGAATTACATTCCGATCGGTTCGGAATTATCGATTGCTCTGAATTATTTAAGAAGCTGTTTGCCTCGCCACATCTATACATTCTACTCGCTCGATTGTGAAAACGATAGAATCCGGTTTCCGCTGCAGCGTCAATCGAAGCTCACACGAGAAAGATATCAAGAACAGTTGAAATCCAATGAGAGGCACTACCTACGATTAAAGAACCGTCTCCATTAGTAAGATTGAAAGGCGGTCTTCGACGTTTCGATGCGATAACGGTGGGAGGTGAGGGAGAGAAACGACGCTTCGCGTCGCTGATGCGCCGACGAACAAATACGCGTAAATACGCCTCGTGAATCGAACTTACGACCGATTTTCGCCGCGTTAAAACCTGCCGATGACACACCCGCTCGCACGGAATGTGCCGAGGGTGTTTTATCGTAGTGAGAAATTAACTGTTCGGCGTCTCTCATCGCCGATTTTATAAGCTCGCCGTACTACTTAACTAAATTAATTAGAACGCGCACGAGGGAGGGAAGCAAAAGGCGGATGTTTCGCAGGTTGACGCGGCGAAGACGCGGCCGGACAGGATGGGGAGAAGAGGACGCGGGGCGTTCTCGCACCTTCGGCGATAAGTTTCGCCGATAAAGTCTAAACTTCGCGCGAAGCGGCGTACCTCGGCGCTATCAATCATGTCTTCTTGCACCCTCACCCGGACGCTACCCGACTATTCGTATACTTCTCGCGGCACGAAAGAAGTCGTGATCTCCGTCGATAGACAGATAAAAAGATTTTTCGTCCGCGTGGCATGTGGCATGTTAATTACTTGCTCGTGCGTTTTTCTTTTTTCTTTGTTGTTCTCGCGTTATATTCGTAGAGTGTTTCAACAGAAACGTGTTATTTTATGAATTGAGAGCAGGAGAGAAGACAGTTTTGCGAACAATCGTTTTGCAAATTTCGTGTCAATCACGTTCGAGCGCAGCTCAAACACACACACACACATCTGATGTGTTCGAGAAATAAAAATTAATTATACGACACTTACGTGCGCCGCACAGCAATCGCGATCGCGATCGACGGTGACACTTCTCCACAGACTGAAAAATTTCTACACCCGAATGGCCGCTGATATTCGGATAATTCTCCTATCCAACGTATCAGGTCGGATCGTTAACTTTCCCGCCGTAAGATCGACCAGACTAAGGGGGAAACGAAAGCCAAGGCGAGAGGGAACATTAGCGACAAGTCGGTGAACGTTAATACCGCCGTTATTAGCGCCGTCGACAGAGGAACAAGCAAAGCGCGGAAAAGAAGGGAGGGAGAAGGAGGAAGAGAGAAAGAGCGAGAGGTAAAATTGGTAGAGACGAAAGTCGCTGTTGCAAAAGAAAGAGGACAGTGATGGAGGTGTCGCTCGCTGAAATCGAGCTCGATCTAGCACAATCAATCAAACGGAGGCAAATCGCAGGAGGAAGAGCAGGAAAAAGGGGGTGTCTTCCGAAAAGAGAGGAATTACCTTGGAGAGATGGGCCGGTGAGGGGGATGGATTGTGTCAGTCAGGAAACGCGAAAAGAGAGAAAAAGAGAGAGAAAGAGAGAGAGAAAGGGAGTAGCGGCGACGAAGTGGCAGAGACATCACAAATCAAAGACGCGGTGACAGTTAATTCATAACTCGCGAATCTCCCTCTGACCTTTCCCCGTCTCCCTGTACACCCTGTTTCGATCCCGCCGTTTCGTTCCCCCCGTTTCAATCTGTGCGCCTCGTGGAAGTTGTGCGTGCAACGTATGCAGCTTTAGAGAGAGAGAGAAAGAGAGAAAGAGACGAGGAACGAGAGGAAGAGGCGACACAAACACACAAACCTCACCCGGCTCTCGACACTGTTGCGCACTTTTGTTTCTTCCCCCGTTCGTCGCTTTTCCCGGCCTTTCGTAGTTTTTCCGACGGCACTTCCGTTTGCGCGCGACGCGTCGCAGCGTATTACGGCACGGAGTAATTCTCAAGGGAGGGTAAACGCGCCACGCGCGTTTGTTTTCTTTTTCTACCCCGAGTGTATACTGTCGAAGGATCGATCTGATGCGGCAAAGTTGACAAGTTAATTAACTGCAAAAAGTTGTTTAATGAGTAAACCATTCTGTCTGTGTTTGTCTTTAAAAAAAAAATATATATATATATATTCTTACAAAATATATATGTATATATATATATTTTGTAAGAATTATTGTAGTTGTGTGTTTTTTTTATCTTCAATGTGGGTAGCACCGCAAAGAAAAAAACCTGAGAGATTGACGGAACATTTAATTGACTTGGATTGCGTCAAGTAGGAATTTATCCTGAGCGCGTTCTCTCTTTAAAATAACTGCCGCCGATAATTTGAGAGTTCGCTCTACTTCTCGCGTAATTACGTTCAACTTATCCGTTCCATCATCGCGCCATAGTGTCGCCGTACTCTTCTCTCCCCTCTTCCCCCTCTGTTAAGAACGTCTATGAAGAATCCCGAAGTGTCGTACATACTTAATAACGGCAGCGAAATGAGAATTCCAATGACACCCTGTGTAACTGCGCGCGTTTCATTCTTCAACTGCTCGCTCAACGACGGAAATCGGGTTAATTATGATCCCCCCAACGGGGATTAGCTTTCATTAATTATACCGTTTCACCGTTCGTTCAGAGCAACGGTTTCACCTTTATCTCCACCGTCAATCTGTTTAACCGCACATTCGCCACCCCACGTCCCAATAGCCATCCTTCCAAACCGACTCGCCGCCATGTTTCGTGCAACCGACGTACACTGAATGGGCGTTCATAGCTCATTCACATTAATATACGGCAAGCACGAACGCGCGCGCGCGTTCGCGTACCGCGAAAAAGAAAATTATTATATCCGAAAACGTCTTTGTCTCGTCATCGTCGTCGCGTCTTAGCACGCGCGCGCGCACTTTCCCACCCTTTTAATTATTCCCGTCATAAGACAGTTATCGAACATTCCCGGGTCTGCTCTCTTCGAGAATTCCCATCAGCGTTGGAAATTTCTCGCGGGACGCGCGTCTCTTTGATTTCTAATTGACGCGATTCGCGCACGCTTTTAGAAGAAGAGCCCCCTCGCTCGAAGCGACTAGGTCGGGCTCTTCCAACTCCCCTTCGCTCCGGAAGAGTGAAGGGTTCGCGACGCGGCGGGAAAAGGTCGTCAGGATGACAGGGACGACTTTCACCGCGCAAATTAGTCTTCCCTCCTTCTCGATGGGGATATAACTTTGGAAAGCTCGACTAGCGTTGCGTTTCTATGAAACGGAAGTTTCCCCGTGTCTGAGACCGGTAAGTAGTAGTCAAGGCTCGGCAGGTATCGCTGAAATATTTAACACCCACTTTACGTCGATACGGCAGACGTCGCTTCTGCTTAAGCCGCGCCAACGTGTCAGCGAGCAACAAATTTGAGTAATCGGGGGCTAAAGGTTATGGGTGGTTGAGGCAACCACGTTTCCCGCGTGTGCGTGTTTGAGGGATGAGTTTCAGATTATCACCAATCCGAAAACCGAGCCAAAGATCCTCAGAACACGCTCAGCGGCAGATACGTAGACTTTGAGAAATCCTTAGAGACGAAAGAAAGAAAGAGAGAGAGATAAAGAGAAAGATTCAGAGATCTAGAAAGAGTCAATTTAAAGACACGGTTCTACAAGTATAAAGAACGAGAAGAAAAACATTAACAAAAACAGATTAATTTTTATATATTTTTTAATGAAATATAAACATTTCACGTATGTATACGACATTGTTATTTAGTGTTATCAGTGTTTATCACAAATTTGCGATAAATAGTGGACATTTTGAATAAGAAATTTATGTTACACGCTTGGATATAATCTAGAGTTAATCGGACATAAACGCGCACGAGTTTCTTGCAAATCGCGCGATAATCATTTCTCAAATTTTCACAATCGGGATAATGAGGGGCAGCCGGCATTCGGTTCGGTCGGCGATGCTCGATTGCCGATGCTTTAAAGGGCCTAATCGATGCCCTGATAGGGCAACATTATTACCTAACACCAGACCTACGGACCGTGCTATTATCTCGCCTGCTACCATTACGCATGGCCTCCCGCCGACTTTCGATTCCGCGGATTATGCCGTCGAATCACGCCAGCTTCGCTCTCGCAATTTGCGCCCAGTCCGGTGAAACTAATAAGAGAAATTAAACCTCACGTGAGCAGAAGAATGGCTACGTGGTTGATTGCGGGTCGTCCATTAGTAGGTTCTCTCGACTTAGAATCGCGGAAAAAATAAATCAGAAAGTAAGCGCGCGCTTGTCGGATATAAAAATTTATATGAGATTTTTTTTTCCCGCGCGTCTCACCGTAAGTTATTACAATACACGCGCGTTGTTTGTTTTGTCTCGATATATACAATCTGATTTAAATAAAAAGTTCTGATATCGCGATATTTACGCGATATGTATTTAATTTAAAGAGAGATTTTAAAATAGAATCGAAATTCTCCGGTGCGAGACCAAAGATTTTTTAAATTTATTTATTTATTTTTTTTTTTATTTCTCTCAATTCTCTTCAATCTCGACGAATTAACGAAAAATATTCTGCTAACGAATTTCGAAGATATATTAACTATATATTTGATCATTAGCCGTGTGGAAGGTGAAACGAGTTAATTGCGTTTTGTGTTCGACATAAAATAAAAACTTGCGCGTGCAGAAATTTAATATCGATTTAATACGAATACCGTCTGATAAATTGATTTATATATTATTATTTGGTACGCGTATGTGCATTTATAAAGAGTAATTGGTAACACAGAAAAGCTGTTGCACACACGGCGAAATCGATGCGAGCTTCGGGGAATCTGGTTTCCCCGAAGCTAACCCGTGCTGCTGCACCTGTTTAATAATCCAACGGTCGCATCGCGTAAATCCGCCGAAATTCGAGGTGCGCGCGTCTCGAAGATTACATCGCCGCCGGGATATCGTGGAATACTTTTTTTTTCTCCGATTTTCCTGTTTAATTAATACACACACGCCCCCCGAATGGAGATGCGTTTTATATACCGGTAGATATCACCGGTGTGTCCCCGACGAAAGAGAGAGAGAGAGAGAGGAAGAGAGTATAGCGATGAGAATTTTCGCGTCGGACGCCGCGCTGGCTCCCACGAGGCGTTCCATCGTGCACAGGCGAGATCGAATGTTAATTCCTTTAGGCGCCTCGAGGCCGGAAATTTGAACAGGATTGAGTCCGGACGGGCGCGCCCTCCTCGAAAATGTTCGTCATGAATAACAAAAAAGACCATCGGCGCGCAGCCGATCTAACGAGAATTACCTGTGCGTCGGGCATTCGAAACGAGATTCAATTAGGCCGGTCGATTCCGTCTGACCTGCAAATGCGACGCTGCTTTACGCGACCAAACTGCCGATTACTTTCATTTCTCATTATCTCAGTACAGTCCTATCGAACATTCAATGTACGTATGTACAATTGCTTTCTTTTAGTGTTCGAAATTATTTGCACATTTAGCCAAATTCCTGAGAAGCTTCTATCGTTTTCTTTTCGTTGTCTTCGTATCAATGTGTTTCAATGTTTTTTATATTTCTTGACTTTTAAACAGCCGATTTTGATTTTCGATCCAAGTTTGTCTTCCTACTTTAACTTATTATGTTTTAACATGTCTGTTTTACATTTTTTCACGAGTATGCATTTTTTTTAACCAGTTGCTCAGAATAATTCAATCCACTTAAGTCCGATCGAGTTTTTTGTGATCTTTTCTCGTTTCGAAATTTTGTCGAAAATTAACTCGTGCCGCTTTATTCCGTGAGAAATCTCTTCCCTTTCTCGACCACACGGCAGGGGATCTTCCGTAAAGCTTCGCGCACCGACGCCTTCATAATGCATAAGAACGGACCGTACGCACACCCGGGGTATTAAAGCGGGAGCACGAACCGGCCGCCGCGCGCACCTCGAAGCGCCGCAAATTACCTGAGCGCGCGCTCAAATCCTTCGATCCGGGAGTGAAGGGGTGTGCGAGGAACGACCCCGGGCACGCGAGCGTCGATATCGAAACTGCCACCTCTCCACGACGTGGTGAGAAAGGGACACGGGGAACGAGTAAACGAACCGCGCGCGGGAAAGACGGGTAAAGGATTTCTCCACTGACGAGGAAGAGGGGGAGAGCGACGACGACGTTGTCGTCGCGCGACGTCGCCGCGAGCGAAGAACGAGGGGGATGAGTCTTGGAAACGCACGTGCCGCGGATTGCGGCGACGGACTTAGCAGGCTCGCGAAGCCTCGCCGGGCGGCTCCCTCCGTTGTTCGGAGGGGAGGTTTGCAAAAAGCATTTCTCGCGGAAACACGTGCTTCACCCTTTTCAGTTAACGCGTCGACACGGCGGGAGAAGTGACGGATAAACGATAAGAGAGGGAGTGGTGACGACAACTACGACAGACGAGGACGACAACAGGCTTTGCCTAATGGTCCGGGGTCGCCTACCGCAGATCGGTTGATATCCCGTCAGAGGTGGTGGGCGGGTTTGCGCCCTCTCTCGCTCTGCGAATCGAACCGTTCGCGCGGGATCCTTCAATACCGCGAAGCTCCTGACGTCTCCTCACGGAGGAGACGATTTGAATAATCGTTATATGCACGGAGGTAGCTCGCGCAGCAAACGAATTCGTTATCGGCGAGTCGGGGGATTCTCTTTCCCCGAGACGGGCTGCTGCTTGGGTAAAATTGAGAGCGCGCGTGGTCCCGTTAAGCGATTCCGCAGCGACAACGCTGGATTCTCTGCCGAATGCGAAAGCTCGAGCGGTCAGCGCGGAATAATACACGCGCATTAGAGGCTTTTAAAAAGCCCTAGCTGAAAGGAAAGAGAGAGAGAGAGGCGATGGAGGATGATTCGTATGATGTGAAGCGAATATGTAAAATGTGTGTTCGCGGGAAATTAAAGCTCTTAGCGTAAGTATTTTTCTTTAATTTTCTCTCCTACATGCGCGCGCAAAAATTATCACGCGGACTCGACGATCTTATTAAGCACACACCTTGGCGCGACCGCAACGCAATTCGTTCTTCATACGAAACTCTCTAATGGGCCGGCACCTCGCGCGTATGTATCTCCACGGGGAAACTCGTGGAAAAAATTCCCCCATATGCAAAAATTCCATTTTAATTAGCACAAAACGAGGAGGGAGAGATCTGATTTTTCCCTCCGGCGGATCAATTTGTCGGCTTTATTCGGCAGCTGCCTCATCAAAAGCAGGTGGAAAAGCGCGTTCTGCCAATTTAATTTGGGCTGTCAAACTCCCGAAGGAAAACGGTCGAGAGGAGAGGAGAAGGGACCGAACGAACCAAGCGCCGTGGCGCGCCGCCGCTGACGCTTCGAGCGGCCGGTCGGCGGCACAGCACACGGGCGTTAATTTCTCAACGAATTTATTAAACGTCATTGCCGCGTCTGTATACCTCAAAGCGAATCGACGCCGAATTTGGCGCGCTTTTACCGACGGAAACCCGATACGCCGACAAAGCTGATTTCCCGTGACCCCGCCTGCACATGCCGCATTCTGCAAGCGATCGCGAGCAAACAACTTCCGATCTTTTATTTTTTTCTCTTGTTTTTTTTTTTTTTTTTTTTTTATTTGTGCGCTACCATCCTTTCTGCTTCGCAAACACGCCCCGCGACGAGCGATTTATGCGCGCAAAACCTCGCGAGGAGGAAGAGAGGAAAAAAAACATTAATGCGGTTAACGAATATGAGAGAGAACGCGTTGAATCGATGGACGACGACTTTGTCATCCGGTACACGTGACGCTTTCTAACGTCATTGTGTCGCGCGCATGACGTTAATTTTCCCTCGTGGAAGATGTTTCGATGGCGTATTTCTTTCAAATTGTCTTCGAAATAAGATTCGATTAAAGGATGCGATATCGTCAATGCTCAGGTTTATTTCTTAATAATAAAATTGAGGTCTTTAAGGGTATAATTCCAATCGAGTGTTATTAAAGGAACGGACAGCACGAATTAAGCGGAATCACATGTGCGGAATCTATCTGCTGGCAATTTCCGCTCGGAGAAGATCGTAAATGATACAACTAAGAAGAGAAAGAGAAAAAGAGAAAGAGAGAGAGAGAGAGAGGCACGTCGTAATTACCGGCTTTATCTGTCGCGCTGAAATTTTAATTGTCGCGAGAACTGTCGCGTTAGAGGATGATCCACGATGTGAGCAAGGTAAAACGTTTATTTCGGCGGATAATCTGAGTCGGAAATGAGAAGGTGTATATACGATCCGCGCGAACTTCACTCCCTTTTCTCCGTTTTCCTCCCACTCCCCCTTCCTCCCTCTCCCCGGAAATCGATCGGTGAGGCAAAGAGTGTACCTTTCGGACTCTCTATTCCCCGCGTCCATTATTAATACACAAGCGCTGAGAGGCAGAGACGATGCGCTTTCCGTTTCTGACAAGCGTTTCGCTCTCTTTTACCGAAGCGTCGACGTCGCCATCAAGGTAAGCGCCTTAAAGTCTCTTTACCCCTTAAAACCTCCGACGTTCTTTCTTCAGAACGGTAACTGCCATCCCTCCGTACAAGCAGCTTCCTTTTAATCGACACAGAGTTATATCCTCTTTCCGAGAAATCTTTTCGAATGTTGAGTCTACGCGGAGGAAGGAGGAAGTGGAAGAGAAGGGGAGGGAGAGAAGGAAACGTATATAATTCGCTCTGAGCCGGAGAAAACTATTTTCCACTAAAAAAAAAAAAAAAAAAATTCCTGTATCTTTTTTCCATAAATATTTTTCTTCCATTTTTCGCCGATTATTTTTTCCCCTCTTTTTTCGTATTTCGCGGCAGATGCGAAAGCTGTGTAACTCGGCGAAATCTTGCGGCGGGAACACGTACGTTCCATTAATATATCGCAGTTTAAAAAACAAGATTAAATACATGCTTTTATTATATATATATATACAGGGTGTCCCAGTACGACTTTAACAGCTCTCGTAGGTAGGTAGAAGGAGTAAAACTGAGTCGAAAAGTCCTGTA
>QVOA01007358.1:0-23273 GCA_014825685.1 Pseudomyrmex cubaensis | reverse complement strand
CGTTTGCATTTTCAACATGAATTGATTTTTTACTCTGCAATACACCCTGCAAAAAGTTCGGAGACGTCTGGGATTTCCAAACATTTGAATTTTTATTTATCTGAACTGAAGGTAGTTTCCTGTTTGTAATTTAAATTTCTATTTTCTTTCGATGCTTCTCGTTGTGTATGACATAGGTATGTATTTTTGAATTTATTTCTTTATTTCGCGCCGGACTGATCGAAGGAGCACAATATAAGCGACGTCGATGCAGTTTCGCCGCATGGATATTGCATTTACAGAATTGATGAATAGTTGAAACGGGAGAGAAGCTCCCCTGATGCGCGCGTTCCTGACGGTGCTCGCGACCAGATGGCTGCGTCGCAGCAGTTATCAACCTAATCACGCGGTCGCGTACTCGGTGCACGATTAATCGAATCGGGATCGCAACGTGTCGGATGATGACCCAATCCGAAGCGTGTCGACGGGGGAGAGAGAGAGAAACGTCGCCGTCGTCGCATCTGCGCGCGACAGTTATCGTCACGTTGTATTATCAACGCCGGAGATAATGGGTTCGCGGTAGCGATCGAGCGCGCGTCACTTCGCCGCTGTACATCACTGTCCGCGACTCGCCTACGGAAATCGGCCGTTGCCCTTTTTCCAGACGCGATAGTCGCGTTGCGAGTGTCGTCGCACGGAGAGACGCGACATCGCGACGGATAATATTTATTGTCACGCCGTTATTTACGATTCCCAACTGCGACAGAACAAAAATCTTTTTTTTTTTTTTTTTTCTTTCTTTTATTTTCCAATCCATTGTGTATACGTGTGTGCGTGCGTACGCAGAGAGAAAGAGAATGACGAAGAGATGGTCTCTGCCATTTATCACTCGCATCCGCGCGCAGCGACCAAAAAGCGTAAAAAGCGCAACGACGGTCGATTCAGGCGCGAGTGATATCTTAACTTTCCGATAAGAGAGAAGAGGCAAAGTTATATATTTTGAAATACGCGAGATCAGTTCGTCCTCTTTGCATATATATCTATTGGCACAAAGGCTACAATAAAACAATGATTTGAAACCCATATATACCTTCACTGAAACAGATAGCCAACGACGTCACGTGTAACGACGACACGACGAAAAATTTGCGAAATACTCGCGCATCAGACCGAAACGACGAGCGACTCGGGATTTTACAACTTCGCGCATCCAATAGGAGCGCGAGCTCGGGAAAGACAGTAATTCACAGTCGCGCCGCGCGTAAAACCCGTCAATGATCAACAAGTGAAACTACTAGACCGAGCCGACCGAACCTGTTGAGCATATATCAAAAAAAAAAAGTTTAGGACGGAGTAAAAATTAACGAGTTGGTTTAAAGAAACCATATGTACGTGTATATGTCGAGACGCGGGGGAGAGACCGAACGTGCGATAGTACGAACGTGGCTCGCGTTCGTACCTCGGGCTGAGGCAACGCTTGATCTCGTGAGAGAGAGCCTAGCAGCTGCTCAGAAAACGACCCTTGAGACGAAATTTATGGGGCGAGCCGAAAACCGGGATATTACGCCACGCGAAGTGGCGTGTTGGTGCCCTATAAAGGGCCGAGTCCTTCCCCTAATGGACTGCACCATTGGTTAACCCTCGGGCTCTTATTCCGTGCATATATGTATATATACAGCTTCATGTGTACGAGAGAACGAACGGACGGAGGGAGTGAAAACGGCAGGGGGAGGGGAGAAGACGGGAATGGATGACGACGGGGTCGAGAATTGTCGGATGTTCGCTCGTCTGTACAATGGGAAGGCAACCGTGAGTCGGAAACGAGCCGCGACATCGTTACTTCGTTATGACGAGCGCCTCGAGGGAAATTCCGAAAACAATGTAACGACCCGGGATCGGTTATCCGACGCCTTCCATCCTTGTGACGTCGCTAATCGCGAGGCGCACACATTGATTCGAATTAATTGCAGGAATAGACACGGCACAAAGCTTCACAATGAACGTGTACGCGCATATATACGTATATATATACACGCGGCAAGCACGACTGTGGTTGTTATTGCGGAATTACTCCTTGTTAATTCCGCAATAATGGTCTAAACAAGCGCACGTTTGTTCGCCGAGCGAGACGATCTTCCGACACATTTCATGTGATGTCACACCCGTAATGACTGTTCTTCGTGAGAACGTCATTTAATCTTTACATCTTGCTCGTTGAAATTGTATTTTTTTACTTTTGTTCTTTTTTGTTTCCACGTACTGTGTGATAAATACATACCTTTACATAATTTTTTTTCTCCATATTCCAGATATCATTTTTGATTTAAATTAGTCAATAATATCTCGGTAAAAAGCGGTTAAATCGCTTTTTACTTGTTCTACCGTAAAGCAAAATTGCTCAATAATAATTTGACAAAATGAAAGTTTTTGCTTTCTAAAATTACACATTGTTTTTTAACTCCTATATTTCTTTCGCAACAATGCAAATAATACGTTGCGCTGGCACAGCGTTGGGAAGAAATATAAGTTTAATAATTCAAGTGTTTGAAAATAATAAAAAGTAATTTAAAGTAAAAGGTTTTTCGTGTTGGAAAAAAATGGAAATTAAATTGCGCTTCGAAAATGTTACATCCTCGCTTATTTATCCCGTATATATTCATACCGTAAGATATGTTTCGCGAAACATTTTCGACGGACAAGTGGGAAAATCGCGCAATATTGTCACGTGTGCAAATCAGATAACTCGCATACGATTATGCAACATAGCACGAGAAAAAGAATAGGAACAGAAAGAATATACACAGCCTGGAGGCCTCCCGTTGAGCTTGCCGCTTCGAGCGTAAACTTCCAGTTCGAATTGAACCCAAGCTCGATAACAAACATCGAGTGTCGCTCCGAGAGTGCCGAACCCGCGTTAGAAAAAGAGAGAGAGAAATAGAGAAAGAGTCGGGAATCGCGCGGAGGAAGCGAAAACCAGTTCAGGCAGACAAAATATACGAGTCGCCGTTGCAGCAACGCGGAATGTTGTTTTCATCGCAATTCACCAGCGCAGCGACAAAAATCGAAATTCCTTCGTTCCTGCAGCGAATAAACAGCGACCAAACGCTGCACTCGCGCCGTTTTCTCACACGATCGGGCGCGGACGGTCGCCGCGCTTACGCAATCGGCTATCACAAAAATCGCTCGGCTATCGTTGCGCACTTCGCACCAGAGTCGACAGTTTTTTTTTTTTTTTTTTTAGACCAATAGATAGACAGTTGTGTATAGCATCGTTGATGCGCAATTCGACGTTCGCGTTATTGGAAAATTTTTCGTAATCTGTATAGTTGCCACACGTAAACCCACGATCGTCAGTTATCGATTCTCGGATCAATTCGCGAATAAAATAAAACGATAAAAAATTTGAATACTCACAAGCAATATATAACAAAATTATCGCAATTATAACTACGAGTTTTTGCTGTATATTACGCGACTTCTGTAAAGTGCAGATAGATTTCAATGATAATCGATCGCAAGAAGTTTTATTTTTTTACAATTTTTTTTTGTTCTTGCGCGACGATTTAATCCTCAAAAAGTTTTACAATTAAATAATCGAACGAGATCTCTTGATAATCCCTAATGAAAGCAATATCCGTGGGGACATTTTACCGCGCGCGATAAGAAAGTGAGACTTCGACCTCCAAACTACGTCAGGCGGTTAAGACCGGTAACGTTAAAGTCGGCCATACGTTCGGAACCCTGGCACGTCGCCAGATGACTACGTCTTGCACACTTACGATGCTACAGCCGCATTACTTCTTGCGACATCATGGCGACACGCTTCCACGCGCACCGCAGCACGGAATGTGCTGCAGCACACACAATGCTTGCGTTTATACTTAAAACTATATATGTCGTATATATCTCGTAGGTTTTTTCCAAGCGCTACTGGCACTGACAGAATCGCTTTTAAGAATTAACTCTATTAACGTTGCAATCGCTTCAGCCGATTTCTCAACGGATACCGTTTCAAAAAGAGCGCGCAAGTAAAATAAAAGTAAAATATGTCTGCTGTAGTTTTACGAGTTTTTTGACATTTTGAAACTACTTCACATTTAAGTAACTTTCAAATTTGTCTTTGAACTTCAGAGAGATCCACTTTCCGTTCTAATGAATGCTAAATGTCGTAGAGTTTCCGCAGATTTTTATCCCGAAGTAACGCAGACACGCGAAATATTATATTGCGCGGGGTTTGATATTGAAAAAAAAAATTGCACAATGTTTAATTTTCATTCTATTTTGTTTTAACTTTTTTTGTGTCACTTGTGTGTTATACATTTTGAATTGTCTTCCGGCTTTTTGCCGTCAAAGTGCCGAACGAATTTAGCAACGTCGAGCAGTCGATCATGCATGAGTTCGGGTACGAACCGCACTCCGTTATAAAATTTCGTTTTACGACGTGTAGTGTGCGGGAGGCAGGAGTAGAATCCTGTAGTGTCAGTAATAGAAAATTGCTCGACGTTACGTGATAAATAATCGTTCGCAAGTTGCACATGACGGCGAATATGGTCGGCGTCTGTGTGCAAAGTTTTACTGGCGATACTATCGTATCGCGCAACGAGATTTTATATGGAATCGATTTTACGACAATCGTCCGCCCGTAAACTCCAATAAGGAACAACAGGATTAGACGCGTATAATATCACGATCGGGGGCGTTTAACGACCGAAAATCTCAGGGGGTAGCGGGGATTTCCGTCTTCCGGATTGCATAAGCGCAACAACCGTCGCTCGCTCGGTTGCGCACCGAATTGTTCTCGGTTCCGCGCCGAGTTTCGTATACACTAAGCAAAACACGCCGTGTATAATCCACCGCTAAACTCCATTGTGTTTCCAACAAACGAGACAGCGAGTGTGCGAAAAATATTGACAGGAAAATTCACGAGAAGCGACATGTGCAACAAATAGACTCGCTAAGTAACTTCGTGAGTAAGAATATAGTTTTGAAACCGGCGCGCGGCGGTTTATCATTGATTATACAAACTGTTGACGCATCGCACGCGATGTCAGACGAGGAAGCAAGAACGAAATAATCTCGCGGATGAAATTCCAAGTGACGCGCGTGCGATGTGCGACATAATTAAAAAAGAAATCACGCCCTCGCGTGTTTTCTCCCACGTTTCTTCGCGGCGCTTTTTTAAGCGATCGCGCGCCGTTGTTTTTCTCGCAGCAACGCCATTAATTATATCTTCGAGGAAAAGCGTGCGAGCTAGAACTTTCGTAATTCATCGGCGAGAGTGATTTACCTTGCCCCAGGCGCATTTCGCGCTAACTTTCATAAAAAGCGCGCTCTCTTATATTAAAAAATGTCGCGTCAGCATATCCCAATCAACATCAGAGAGGAGGGCGCAACTGCTAATTAAAGCCGACGCCGCCACGGAAACTTCACGCAAAGTCCGTAGAAAGAGAGAGAGAGAGAGTCTCGGGCGACTGATCGCGGCCTCCTGTTTTGATCACCTCTACCGGAAAATGCACCAACCTAATATTTGTCCTGGTCAAATTGAATTCTTGCGGATGTAAGCGAGCGAGCATCCAGAAATGTTTAAAAAAAAAGCTCGTCTTTCTCTCTCTTCTTCATGTCGATAAAAAAATATTCAAAGTTATTTCCCTGCACCTTAAAGAAAATTATTCGGTGCAAGACACGCGATCTAATTTACGCTACCGATTTTGCTTCGGCGCGTGTAAAAAGAAACGTGGCTGATGATTTTGCTCTTTCACTTAAGATTGTTTTCTACAAGTAAATCGAACGAAAAAAAGCCGTACGATCAGTCTTCGCACATAGTCGAGGCAACAACGCGTGACCGGACTAACGCGCTCAGACTTTGTGGTTGTAGCGTCGCTCCGCACTTAATTAGAAGTTGAGATCGTTTTTCACAACGCGGTAACGTCGCGCGGAGATGGGAGCGCTCGATACTTCTTATCGATGAGTCGCGCGACGAGTCGGGCTAAAAATGCGTCCGCAAGCTGACGTGATTTTAATTAGTTCTTTAATCGTTCGCATCTGTCGCGTCAAGAAATTGATAAATTCGCTGCTACATAAATTATTCGTTAGTTGAATTTATTATTTCTTTCTTTCTCTCTCTTTATCTCTTCTCCGTGTTATCATCCGCATGATAAATAAGCTTTCCTTTTCCTAAAAAAAAAATATCAACTTCAACGTAGCTCTCGATACGTAGCTGATTTAATTTTCTTTTCGATTTAAATTTCTTTCCGCGAAAAAAACAGTTACTACACCAATCTTCTGTTTCTTGCACCTTGATTTTCACTTATTTTTGTATTCAATGCGCCGCGCACGCATATCGCTGTGAATTTTTTTTTTTTTTTTTTTAGCAGTAATTTCATGTAATATTGAAGGATTAAAATTCGCGTTTTGTCGAATGAGAATGAAGCCTGGATAAAAACTCCCTCAAATCCTTTTCCGAACAAAAAACCTATTTCGAATTCGAACGGTTTCCTCGATAAAAATTACGGAGATTACACGTTGTGACTCGAACGCGGAAACGTTCATCCGATAATCCGGACTTTCCATTAAATCTCGACTACGAATCTTCGTTCAGACACACTCACGTCAACTAATAATTACGTGATACAAGCCTGGTTGTTGGGAAAACCACAGATTGCGCAACTTTCGTGTTACATTGATATTGCAACTACTCGTGTATCGCATCACCGTCGACACGGCGCTAAACATACCTCGCGTATGCGAAATACACAAGAGTGACATTTCCCGCTTGCACACGCGTTTCCGCAACGGCAGTTAACTGTTAACCGCTTTCGCATAGCACGCGCGTAAATGCCGCGGTGGCAACAATGAGGCGTCGCGACGCCTGCAAAATCATAGAGCGGCATCAATGTTGGGAATGCAAACAACACGCCAATATTTCACGCGCCCTCGACAACAAGCGCAATTCCACAAAGTGAAATTCCCTTAGGTCTCGCGTTACATTTATTGAACTAAATGCGTAAGCGCGCATATTTCACTTTATCGAATGACGTTTATAAAAGAAATAAATGTCATACGCGTGAGAAAAAGAGTATAGAAAGAACAATTCTATAGAATTGTTATACACATCCACAGATTGTCGATAATTGTATAGTACTAAACCCTTAATAATTATATAGTACTTAACCCTTCGTGAACTGACACGAGTCTTCCAGACCCACCTCAAGAATTCGTATCGTTGTCTCTAGTAAAAATTAGTTTCGTTTAAACGCTTATATCTTCAAAACTACTAAAGACTTTTTTCAATTCGTTTTTTTATCGACGTAGAATCGTTCAAACTTTTGATTCAAAACGAAAAGAATTGAAAAATGTTGATTTTTCGCGGAGATGTTTAATTTTAAAGTCGCGTGGACTGACTCACAGTCTGTCCAAATAGTAGGCATTTTTGAAAGTCAGTCAACGAAGGGTTAAAATAAATAAACTGATAAGATTGTTATATGCATATGTATTAAGCGGATAATTAGTGGATAATTTTTGTATAATCACTTTCAGACAGAAAAAACAATTTTAACGTCCGTAATAACGCATTTTTTTTTCGCTACATTTTTATCTCGCAAATCTAAGAGAGTTTACAATTTCTATGCGTATTACTCTCATTAAAGTTCGTCGCGGATCATGTACATACTGTAAAACTAACTCGCACACAACAGACCGCGAAAAGCTCGCGCGTCCGATAACACCGCGCGAAAGCTCAACCATCCATACGGATGATTCATGATTTCCCATTGAGGATGCTCGTCGAAAGCAAACCATGTAAACTCCGATTCTCGACCGTTAAACGCGGATGCAGCAGCGATTGAGATTCGCTTGCGAATTCGGTCGTGTATGCAACGTCGTCGCGCTCTCGGTCCTCGACTCGGTAATCGCATCGGGCCTGCTGCATCTCTCCTGCATGCGCTAGCTTATACGCGCTGGGATTTTACGCGTTCCTACCCGGCCCTGATCCTGTTATCGGAGATGCGCGTTAAAGTAACATGAGTCGTGCGCTCGTATCCTACCTGCTAATCCCTTATTTCCTATCGACCGAGCGACGCCTTTGCTGCTATTTGTAACCCCTGCGCACAGAGACCCGTTATCGAGAGAGTACAAAGGAGATAACAAGAGACGCGTCGATAGCCCTTGATGTGTGTCGTTAATTTATGGCGTCTGTGCGCAAAGGCTAAAGCTCGCACACTGTGGTTATATTTAACTACAAGTCTCTTCTCTTTTTTTTTTTTTTTCACTTTTCAGTAATATGAGAGAGAAAAATCTCAATTTACGTGTAATATTTAGAATAAATTGCGCGCGCCGAGTTAAAATTAAATTATTCTCTACATTGATATTATTTAAACAATAACTTGTTGATTATATAAATTTCAATGTTTATATTGTTTCGGAAACTCTTTATTTTTGTTCATATAATTCGTAATCTGCGGAGATTCGCAAAGTTTTTAATTTTACACACAGCGAATAATCGCTAGATAAAAAAAAAAACTGCGGTGGGTAACGCACGCGCGCGAGGGATTCAAGACAATTAAAAAGTACTTCCCCTAATGTTATTTAAATAAATAATAACTTGTTAATTATATAAATTTCAGCGTGTATGTTGTTTCAGAAACGCTTTATTTTTATTCGTACAATTCGTAATCTGTGGAGATTCGCAAAGTTTAATTTTACACACAGCAAATAATCACCGGACAAAAAAAAATGCGGTAGGTAACGCGCACGCGCGCGCGCGGAGGATTCAAGTCAATTAAAAAGTACTTTCCCGGTTCGTTAATTCCATTTGGCGTGCCGTACGTTTTCAACAGCTCTCTCGTCCCCGTCAAAGAACGCGCTCTTTCAATATTCAAAATTGCGCTCGCGATGCGCTCTTATCCGAGCGCCTCGATTATTTTTCCAGCGTAATTGCGTGTCGGAAACGGTTCGATAGTTGCTGCGGAGATAACGAATTCATTTAGCAAAAACCAACGCGAGTAAAGTTGTAACAACAACGAGAGAGAGAGAGAGAGAGCTTCATATTGTATACGTGTTTATTGTAACAATAAACTACGATAAATAAATCGCGAAAGAACGTAACAAAGTACGCGCGCCGATCGAGAGATCGTCGATAACATAGTTCATTTCGCGTTGCACAAGAATCACATATTCATTAAAACAATCGGAGTATCAAAAATACAGAGAAGAAAATATTAAAGTAAATACACACATTGAATAATGTCACCGGAATGATCAATGTATAAGATCGAGCTGCGCGTGACTCACAACAAGCTCAACCACCAAACGGCATTTATTGCAAACTTGTTATTGCCCTAGGTATACTCTCGATAACTCTCGTCTAAAAGCCGAGCGTCCTCGAAGCGCGAAAATACATATCGACGGAAAAGCCAGTCGATGTTGCGAGAAATGCATCGCGTGCTCGTCGAAACGTACATTTCTCACACGGCGCGTGTACATCGCACACAGGCGACCGAGATTATTTATCATACACGCGATAGATTTATCATAGACGCGACTCTCTCTTTCTCTTTCTCTCCTCCCGTGTGCATATATGTGCGACTGACCGATTGTCGATGAACGACGCGAGTGTGTGTGTATGTGTTTGCGCGGGTAAATGTGCGCGATTTGCTCGAGGGTTCCTGATAATGAACTCTCTCTCTCTCTCTCTCTCTTGCGCGCGCGCGCTCGGCTGAGCGATGAACGATATACCGGACGATGCATTACAACAGCGGATGGTACACGTGATCGCACACGTGCGTGTTCCGTCATTTCCGTGCGTGCTAGCATATCAGGTCGTGCCGCCGCATCCGATTTGCAATGCATCGGGGGTCGTTCAACCGAGAAGCTGGAAAACATTTGACCGACCTGGATCGCATTCGCGCCGACGCGCGACGTCAGAGGACAGACGGATTCACCGCGCCGTGGGATGTGATGAACGCGACAGCTTGACATAGGTAGGTATAGGAGGTCGTCGTGACGTAGGTGCGCATTTCGAGAAATAAAACAGCCGTCCGTTATCGTGTCTCGCTCGCGAAAAACGCACAGGAGCGGGAACAATATAACGCCGGGACGAGAACGAGAAATATATATATATATAACTTTTGAGTTTTAGCATAAATCTCGATCGCGATTTCGAAAGTCTGAAATAGTGCCTCTCGCAGATTGTGAAATACTATCACGCTGTGATAGAAATCCCGACGTGCATCTCTCGCTTCGCTGAAAAATTGAAAGTGCAGTTTGGCGCCGTGAAAAATGATTTAAACACGCGCGAAACGTCGACGTTTTGCGGCGCATTGACGTGGTTCCATTTGTATATAACACGCGCGCGTGTGTAACGCGCAAAGCCCGCGAGCGACGCGCCGCTATGTGTTTCAAAAAATTATTGTTGCAATGACACAAAGTGACATTAAACGGAATAACGAGCGGAATAATTGAAGTATATAAGTGTGAAATTGCATTTATTTATTGTCGGACAGTTTTTAATTAGATTTCCGCAAAGTTTCACGCCGATGTGCAAAAGTTGAATGTACTCTGGTGCGTTCGGAGTTCCGCATCGCGCGTTTCTCGCTTGCAAAGTAAAACGTTTATCGGGAATAAAAGTAAACGTTATCGTTATTATCACAGAGATAAATTATAACAACGATAAATTATAATTACCGTAACTAATTCTGAAATAAAATACCGAACAAATTAATTTAACAACGAGATTGTAAAAACGGAAAACTACTTGTTGAGAAAAAAGTCTATTTACTTTGTTGTGCGATAACAAGACAATTGATGAAGTAAAAAACAAAAAAAAAGAGGTAAAAGATACGATACATTTTGCGGTAACTGAATACTGTATTGGGTTTCAGTTTCGCAATCCGGTTTAATCATCTTGTCGTTTGACGGAGATTAATTTCCTTACGACATGCGCTGCTTGGTGATCGGCGTGTTGCGACTACGCTATTAATATTCCGACATTGAACTTTGAATCGGCAAGCTGTCTTGTACATCATCATGCAAAGAGAAGGCAGAATTTATCACCTGAACTAGTTTCAAAACTAGTTCATAAATTCTAATAGTAAAATAAGTATTTTTAAACAACACACAAATCTGCATTTAATTCGGTTTCATATTTCCATTCAATGTTTCACTTTCCGATAAAAATATTTTATTTTATTTGATTGTTATGTGAATGCAATCTGCCGATTATTTATAGAGTTCCAAATTAAGTTCTCAGTGATCGATAAACCAATAAGCAAAATTTTTGGGACGTATTAATTGGTGATCATTTAAATTGCAGGAAATTCTGTCTCGAATATATTGAAGTTAATGTGTATTGACAGTGAAATTTATTCGAGATCAAAACGTTTAATAAGATATGATCGAGACGACATTTTGCGTGTAAAATAAACATTCAATATAATTTAGTGTAAATTTAATCTTTTCGTTCTACTAACAATTTGAATCAAATAATTTTGTTTTTGCTTTCTGTAAACGCTGCTTTTATTTCTCGAGAGTTTTTCTAATTTTTTTGAGAAACCGATGCAATTCGACCGTGAAAGAAAAAAAGAACCGACTTAGCGCAATTTATACTTTTAAATCTTCTAGTATTTGTTACGCAAAATCGCGTATCGCGTACACATTGTTAACCTTTGCTATTTATGAATTCTTTTCATTAGCTTGAATATAATGTAACCTGAAGACGGTGTGAAGTGTTTTTTTGCGACACTATAGATAAAAATCTCGGTAGAGAAAATTGAAAGCAAACTTTGCCACCGCTTTATTAAGATCTCTGCGTTAAACTTGTTTGCGATGTAAACAAAACTTTTTTACAAAATTTTTGATTGTTTTTAGTTATGACATTTTATGATACATCTTGACTAAGTCGTCTTGCAAATTCGACGCGAATTCATTATTTTGTGCAATAGTCAAAAGACAAATTCGCTGTTGCGCAGTTTGCGAAGTAGATTGTAGCAACGTTTGTTTTTACTTGTGTAACATTTAAAAAAAAGCAAATTGCAAGAACTTTCTCTCTCTCTCTCTCTCTCTCTCTCTCTCTCTCTCTCTCTCTCTCTCTTCTCTTCTCTTCGTACGAAAACGTGACTTCTGGGTGAACTATACTCGAGCTTTCCTTTACCGACCATTAATCTTCGGCTAGACCTCGTCGTCACGTTTCAGCGTTTCGACCTTGAACTGCTTGACCCAAAATTTGAGCACGTGATGGCGAGCGATTGTTGTCCGATCAATAGCCCCGTTAATTAATTTCAATAATTCAATAATCCGTTATCAAATCCATATACGCGCAACGATTTGCCATTCCGTGCACTTGGCAAAATTCAGGATTCGATTCAATTACAGACACAAGTTCAAGTGTGCGATAGAAATAAAAATATATTTTCTTCGAAGACTCTGTCAACAGTCAAGATCTCCGACGATTTGAATTTCAGAATCGCGACCTTGTTAATGACACGCACGTGGCCTGAGAAAACGATTCTTATCATTCCCCTCTAATCTACAAGAAGCAATTGACGAGTATCCGAAGAAGTAAACAAGTTATTGGACGATAAAAAAATTATATACTATGATGAACAAAGTATTATATTTATCCTCTTATTATCAGCGGCATCGTTTAATAAAACGTGAATAGATGAACTATTTCGAGAGATAATGAATATCGTGCGCGTATATTATCTGATTCGTTCTATATATCACTGTGCGTGCTACGCGTCGATAAGGCACGTTTATTTCACGCGTGATAACCGCGAACAAACTAGAGAGGAGATACACACAATTTTCTGTTATTTTCTTGCATTTTACCAACACGAACAATATAACGTATAATGCAAAATTATGTTATGTAAAACCGGCACGTGAGTGTGTTGAGGGGGAACATTGTGCCACATAGAACGTGCACGTGCACGGACACGTTACCCGAAGAGGAAGTCGACTACTTCAGCCAATTTAAATAAATCATGAAGCAAGACGCGCAAGAGGCTTCCCACAAAATGTCTCACGATTGTTCGTAATGAGCGACCGAGACGGACGACTCGCGTTACTCGCCGCGATCGTCCATTACGTTATCAGAATATAATGAGCATTGTAACAATCCCTTAATCCGGGCGCTTTGTGTAGCGAAATTTACAATGAGTCACAGAGAGAAAGTTAAAAAGCGCCGAGAAAGGTTTCATTAGCTTTTACGACCTGGCTGCAATTACACGAGTTACGTTCCATGTAAATCGCGATTAAAATAATACATCGCCTGTAATATATACAATAGCGATGCAATTAAAAATGCGCGCGCTCGTAAAAAGTATTGAATAACCTGTCAGAGAATATATCTCTGCTATGTACGAAATATAAAATATATAAAATGTCCTTTCTTCTCTCGCTCGCATTTAGACGAGTAGAAATATTAAATCGCAAGTAGAAATATTAAATTTTAATGAAAAAAAAAAAAAAAAAAAAAAAAAAGAAGAGTCTCTTTTACACTACGTATATAAGTGCGTACATAGATGCATGAATATCAGTGATCTTTGATCGTTGAATAGAATTTACATGTTAAAAACGCTAGACGTTGATAAACAAACTGGTCTGCAGGCGTTAATAAAATCTACGACCCGGAGCTAATTAATGCAAATTTCTATTTATTTCCGCAAAAAATTCAAAAGTTTTCGAAATGTTTCGAAGTTGTTCACATTCACGTGTATCAGCCGATATCCGCCAAGATATAAAATATAGGTTTAAGAAAGATTGTATGTGTATATAGAGAAGATTATATAAATATATAATATACATATATGTAGTATATAAAAAAGTATTTATATATATAGCAGAAGATATATTTCTCTAGATCCCGGAAAATGAGATCGCATAAAAGCGCGCTCGCACGCTTCTTCTCGCTTTTTCTTTTTCTTGGCGAATAAACCAAGTTCGACAGTTGTAATCGGGGAAAAGACCGCGTCGAAGCGAGTGAAAAGTTAGCTTTATTTCGGACGCGACAATAACGTCGACTGCTGTCACACACCGCTGGCAGCTTCTTCCTTTGAGCAACTCGAGCCTTTTAAACCGGAACGACAAAGTCGCGCTAACCGTCTCTGCGTTCGAGAGCGAAACTATATATATTCAGGACTTGTCGCTACAAGGATTAACGCCTTCGCAAGTAACGACTCCGCCAACCGACCGACGACGGCGGATACCCGTGAGAGAAAACCTCTCACGGAAACAGTTCGGGTTGTGCGGAATGTCGAGTTGTCCCCGGGATTGTGCAAGACACGCGAGATTTTGCGGCGGTGTAGCGAATCATAATTCGCCCCGCGGCATCGTCGGATTTTCTCGGGCAAGATATAAGCGACGTGCACGTAAGGATTAGAACTGTCACAGCGGCATTGCGGCGCGAGGTCCTCACAGTTCGCAGCACCTTCATTTAACACCTAATTCTTTCATATCTCGCGCAGTCTCCATTTATTAAGAGAATAATTTCTCTCTCTCTTTCTTTCTCTCTCCAATGTTATTTTTTGTGTACAAATATGTTGTTTAAAAGTTTTGCTGTTCAAAAGTTTTTACTTATTCCACGAAATATTATTCCACTAAATAAAAACTTTTTTATATGTAAACAGATTACACAGAAATAAATTTACGTAAATTTATTAAAATGTGAATTCTGCAGAAATCGTGCATAATTCAAATTCACATTCTTTTAAAGATCTAAAAAGTCAGTAAATAATCGTGTAGTTAAGGATAAAATGAAAAATAAATTTCAGATAAATTTCATATTCATAAATTTTTCTGCAAATAACAATACATATTCATCGTATGCTAGTCGTTATAATGTCGCAATGCGTCTACGACGCGCGTTGACTATATGCACGTTTTATGCAACTTATTTTTGCATTACGCGCGGTCGCGGATGGTTTCGATCGGCAATAGCAAAACGTACATGTACACTAAGTTTCGCGACAATTCATAAATCACGAGTAGTAAAGTTGTGGCGCGCGAACAAGGTACAAAACATATATACCGAGAATAATTTATTACGGAACCAAAGTGTAATAGCGATTATCGCGCTGCTTGGCGAAATGCTGCGGTGACGTGCAATACAATCGAAATTCGCGCACCTCCACGTCAATTTTCCACGCGCCACTTGACTAATATTATTCGAATAATCGCTGAGCGTTTGAACAGTTTCGATGATACATATTTTCATATTGCTCTCTGACGTTCGCGATCGGCGATACAAATTAATTGGGAGACGTGCGCAAAAGCGATTGGTTTAATGCCGCGCCGTTGAAAATTTCGAGAATAAATGTACATCGTATATGTTTGAAGAGTCTTAAATTACTCTGCACGTATATATATTCTGTCACGCCATGTATACTTTCGCGCTCCTCTCCCTCTGGGAGAGGCTAAAAGCTTTTTCTGATAAACGCTAAAGTTTCGCGATTACCGCAGACGCGGCGGGTTTGCGATCGAGAACGAGGTACTTAAATTTAAGCTGTCGACGCGTTCTTTACGCGTTTATGGCAGCGCGCAACGCCTTTGCTCTCGGCTGGTGGTAATGGTCCGGACTTTACGTCAACAATGCCATTGTAGTTCACGTCAAAACTGGAGAACTAATCTGAATCTGTCGGCGGCGCCTGGAAAGTCGCCAGCGCAGAAAATACAGCAGTAAGTTAACGCCGCGTCGATATAACAACGACGCGCCGATGGAACTGCATCCCCGTTGCTGCATCGCTCCACCGCGAGAGAAACAATATGCTGTTTTGCGCGAGTTTGCAATAATCGCGAATCCATAAATTGACACAACGGTACGTACAACAACGCACAGCTGTTAACGTTGAAAAAAATGAACCGTTTACCGTGCGGAAATAATATTCAGTTTTACTACAGAGCTGCGAAGGTCGTATAAGCAAAGTTGTGTGTTTCACGCGAGTAAAGCGCGTCAAACGTTACAAATTTATGTCCGATGTCGCGTCCGATATTGCGTTAAAACAGCCAAGTATTTGACGCGATGATTATAACAAAACAAAATATACAAATATCACAGAGAGAATCCGGAGACCGAGCATCGTTTATTTGCAATTACTCCGCGACGAATCGAAGCGAACTACTACTACCACGCGTTCGGCGGCTTTTTTTTTTTTTTTTTTTTTTTTTGCGAGTGTGTGCAAAACTGTGAGTGTGCGCAAATATATGAAATATAGTTTTATCTCTTCTCATACGGTTATGTATTTATTGGAACTGTCAAAATATTTTAACGAAACATATTTTGTTTTGCACGATTCGATATATTTTCGACAGTCAGCAGATAATAAAACTGTCGACAATTCTCATTAAAAACAAAACAAAACAAAACAAAAAAATGTCAACGCGTCCATGTTCTCTCCGTATCCACTTCGCAAAGTGGATTATATTCTTTTGGACGAACGCCGATATACCGTGTATTTGACATTATTTCGGCAACGATTGCGCGATATTTTAGATGAGTCGCTTTGTAAACGGCGAAAACAAGAAAAGAGAAAGCAAAGTGCGAAACAGTACGCGTCGTTAAGTACGCGACACATTTATCGCGAAATGAGGTAAAGCGAGTGTTCTGGTGGTGAGGCTGCAAAGAGAGTAAACGGGTCGCGCCGTTGAGCGACGCAAAAATGCATTTTCGCGGCTTACCGTGACATGTGTGTGTGTGTGTGTGTGTGTTCTTATATATATCGCGTATATCTCGCACTTCGAGATGTGAGTGCATCGCGTATGCGGGATTATCGAGCAAAGTCGCGAATCAATGAAACAGGGCGGAGCGGAGTCGCACACATTCATCGGCATATTTCTTCACCATTTCTATTCCCGTTTCCAATCGAAAGAAATGGCATTCGACGTCAATCTCGCCCTGCTTCCGATGACCTCGTCACGGCGCGTTTCGCGGCGTGTTACTAAGCGAGCCGAACTAAAGATCGACATGCACGCAGCGCGGTTACAATGCAACGCGCAATTCCGCATCGCCGTTGTTGACTCGCGCGTTTAATACGAGTTTTGTCGATACGTTTAGTTTAATCCGCATAGTGTTTGCATAGTGTTATAAGTTTGCATTAAACCAGGATACGTATGTAGACGCACGCGCGTTAGGTATTTAAAAGAGACGTATTATATTTTTGCAGTATTGTGCAAACGATACAAAGAGCAAAGAGAGAAATTAGCTTTACTGATTGCAACAACTGTTCAATTTCCCAATTGGTTTCTAGTCGCAGTCGTAAATTTCGATACGGGAAAACCCGCAGACCGTGTCTGCGGTTGAGATTAAATCTACAATCAAGCTCGATAATACGTATACATATTTGTACATAATATCGCGCATTATTAATATTACATCATGGTGTAAAATTAGCTTGATGTAATATTGATGTCTCGTTCATACGTGTTTATCTGTCTTCAGCAAATAAAATATAATTCAACAGATAATAGAGCAAATAAATGAAAAATATATATATATATATTTATATATCGACCAAAGAGACAATCGTGTTTTTTTTCCCGACCGGAATTGCTGAGGGTTTGCTTTGTTTCCGTGACGCTAATAAAGAATTAGTGATTAAGGAAAACGTCCCGGATGCAATTAGCGAGAAAGCGCTTTTCTCGCGCACGTGCTTTTCTCCGCTATACGGTGAAATAAAATGCCGCCCGATGCTCCCGGTTTAAACAATTTGCTTTAATCGCTCTTATTCGCCCTCCGTCGTGGGATAATAATCCGCTCGCATTAATCGAGGGAGCCGCCGACAAGACGCGAATGGCGCGCCTGGATCCGAAAGTTTTATTGCCGGGATTAAAGTGAGTTCTATTTACTGCCAACTTAATCGTTTACTGCCAATTTCGCTCGGGGACAATTGAGACGCGGTTAGAATTACACACGTTACACGTTACGTTTACCATGTGTATCGTAAATAATAGTTTATGTGTTTAACTCTAATCCTGTAAACGTTTTTTTTTTTTGTTATTTTTTAGATACGTATCCTGAAAACTTTGGACATTTGTGTCTGACGTGATTTTTTATTGATTAAAACGTTGCAAACATTCTGTAAAAATTCATGAGGCTTTAATTAACATTCTATGTTAACCCGAGAGTAATTGCGTTTTTTTTTTTTTTTGCATAAACGATCACCTGGGGTGTTTTTTACACAATTAAAAGTCATCGTTATTCACCACAAATTGTTGATTGTTTCATAATTGTTTTAATATTTAAGGACATTATGGATATAGGTTTAATTAAATATTTTCTGAAAAAAATGAGGAAAAAACCAAGAAAATAAAAAATAAACGAAAAAAGAACATTAAGCAGCTGTGATGTGAGCTTCATTTTTCCGACGCTGGGGTGTAAAAAGAAACAGGTGACTATTCTCGGATTAAGAAAATATCATTAGTTTTGCTATATTTTTACTTTTTTATTTTTTAAAAATTCTTGCACTAAATAGTTAATAAGATAATCCACTAAATAGTTAATATTCTCATTTTCAAGAATCGCTCGGAAACTAATGTTTGAGGTTTACAAGATTAGAGTTAATGTTACATTACCACATTTTTAAGCATATCTTTTGCGCGTGTACGTATAAATTTGCCTCTTCGACGTAGATAGCAAATTAAAATTCACGCCGCGCTATTTTACGACCTTTAAGTATCTTCTTTTTTGTTACTCTTTAATTTTTTCTCTTAAGCGGATGAAGAAGCGCTGAACCGTAAATATTCATGCGATGCTGCCATTTCACGATTTCATCAACATACCGTAACGCCTCCGTTTCGCTGTGATAAGACCGCGGCAATATACCCTAAGTGTTTCGCAGCCGACATTATCTTGGTTAACGACGCCGCCCGCCATTCGTCCCCGCGTACGTGATAAAATTAACCTAAAACCGCTATTTCGAGAGAATAACGTTTACCGTCATTGCATCTGCTTCGAGAAACCGCGTGTTTTTCCCGCGGAAAAGCACTTGAAGACGGGCGTGTCCGTAAAAAAAGCGGAAAAGTTTATCGGGCTATCGAGCATTGGATTAACGACCGCGCGGGAGTTGCATTTGCATAGATTTAACTGGAACGTATCGTCGCGCGGATTTGTATAGAAACGCGTGCAACGCGTGCCTTCGTGGTGATCGACTCATGCGGAACGAGAGAGAGATCATTAAATTAACGGTATCCGTGTTTGAAAATTGATTTTCACTGTTTAAATTAGCACACCTCGCTGACGCGACCCCAATTTTGCAACAGGTGACAATACGACGAAAACAATGCTGCTGTCTTAATTATGAAAGTCCTTACTCTGTCAGTAATAAGAACGCGAGAAGTGGAATGTGCGACGATTTGAACTTGTTGTGACGTCAAGAAGAAATAAAATCATACTTTAAACGAAATGTCATCAGTAAATAAAATTTTATTTCTGAAATTTGGTCTTTTACATTAGCTAAAAGAGAAAAAAATCCACTAATTATAATCCGCTAATTATAATCTTTTTGTTTTTACAAAAAAGTAACAGTTTTAATTTTTTCACGTTTAATTCAGATAATACGATATGAGAGAACGAAAGAACAAGAGAGAGAGAGTTTTGCGAAGAGAGAAATAATTTTTCAACAGTATCATTTTATCGCATCAATTATTCGCTCGGAAAGTGTATCGCGTAGCGCGCATATAGATCTTTTGTGTGCAAAAGTATCATTAAAATGTATAAATTAAAGTATGAAACGGAATAGCGCGCGGTAGGTACTCAATAACAGTAATATCCGCGGTTCGCCGTAGTTTTCATGCGGTGGGTAATATAAAACGTGTTAAATGAAATAAAATGTATCTATGTTTTTAATTGGCATTATACAGAGCGAGAATATTGCGTTTATAATACGTACGAAAAGCTAATTTAACATTTTCTGTTTCGGAAGCAAAAATATATATTCGGGAACGTTTGGTTGTGTGTGTGTGTGTTCGAGAAACGCATTTTACTCGGAGCAAAAGTAATACGCACGTCGCATAGTGACACGAATATGACAGCGTGGCAACAGGTATGACGCGGAAGCACGTTCAGCACACCTCAAGTCACGAACAGAGAAACAGAGAACGTGCGTTTCTCAAAGCGAGAACGCGATACGTCCGTCATAAACGCGCGCCGCCGTGTTATCGCACGTTTATTGATACGCGTTTATTTTGCAACAGAACGCTATATAACCGCGAGCAACAACGTTGCGAAGACGGACGCATCTGTGGCAGGTTGACATTCGCGCGCGAATTCGCCCGATAGAAAACCAAGAAAATAAATAAATATCCCGAATAAACTCGTTCTCCCGAGCTCCGCTCTCTCTCTCGCGCGCTTTATTCCCGGGACTCAGGTGCGCGCGCTGAAAGAATTTCCTTCCGAGACGAATCGCAGATAAAATCCCGGCAAATAAATTTTCACGGATCCGCGTTCGATTTCGCTCTGTTTATTGCGCGTTCTATCCGCGTAAACAATTTGCGAGGGAAAAAAAACGCCGTGTAACGAAAGCGCCGAGTAACGATGATTTTTCCGTTCCGAGACTTTTCTCGAAAAATCGCATTCTCGAAACGGTTCTTGAAAAATAAATAAAAATAAATCTACTTTCAGTCGTTCTCGAGAAAGATCCTCGCGAGAATAATTTCCTCTTATTAATGCCGCGCGAGATATATATATCCGCAACAAATTCCCGAATCAAGAAACGTTGTCAGACCGCGTCGAATATAATATCGAGTGTGACAATAAATGCCGACAGCTTCGCACAGCTTTTCCCCATTTATATTCGACACCCGACGCGACATTGCGATTTTCGCGCGCAACTCTGCGGGATATGTAAGTGCTGAGCGAGGAGATGCTCTCCGCTTTCTTCCCGACGACACGTGTACACGGGCGCGCGCGGAGGAGGTACAGATATAAGACACACTCGGTATCTCTCTCTCTCTCTCTCTCTCTCGGTCCGCTCGTGACGACGCTCTGAATAGGAGAGGTAATAAACGTCGGTGCGCAGCGTCATGGCATAAACGTCCGACGTATATACAAGCACGCTGTGGGAGAGATACGCGTGTGTCCCTTAGCATATATACGTGTCTCTTCCGCGCGTAGGGAACATGCACATGCATGCCCGGGAGCCCGCGTCGAATGCGACGCGTTACATATGCATGCGCGACGGGGAGCAGCATTAAGGCCGTTCCCCACGGACGGGGCTGTTGGTTCTGAATGCACTTTGTGATTTCCCCGCGAGTTTCGTACATATATAGAGCCGCGCGCGGGCGCGGAGACGGGCTCGTTTTCCGTTCGCAACACACAAACCCCGCCGCGCGACAAACATAGTGCTCTTCGGGGAGAATGCGCTGCCGTGAAAATGTATCCCAGATGATTTCCGGAGATTTCTGTTGCGGCGCAACAACAGAAGAGTGGCCGGACGAGAGATGCGCGCCGCGGCTTTCTCGTGTCCTGCGGCGAAATAACGCGGCGAATCGCGCGTTTGTCGTGGAAAAGAGGTCGAAATTCGCGTTTACAAGTATCCTTCGGTACTACACACAGTAGGCGACGAAAGAAACACCAATGTTGTTGACCATGTTATAGACGCGAGAGAGCGTGTCTTCTCCGTCGTAAACACAAAGACGAGAGAGAGAGAAAGAGAGAACTCGAGACAACAAGAGACTTCTAAAGAAAAGATTCTTCGACAGAGAGAGAATTCCGGAGAACTCTTGCGCTCGTGTTTGCAGACTCGCCGTGTGTTGGCTGAAATTTTCCGTGTTATTTGCGCTCGAATAGCAAACTGTTCGCTGATTGATAAATTGCCATTGTTCAAGAGACAAGTTAATACTCTGGAGAGAGAGAGGGAGGGAGTGTCTTTTATCTTCATTCGCTATCAGCAAATAGGATCATTGCGCTGTGAGTAAATATCGAAGTCGAATGAAAGCCTTAACTGAGGCGCGCGACTACGCTATTGTGTCAGAGATATCTCGCGAGGGTGTGTTTCACCGCTCTCCCTCGCGTCGTCTCCCCCGGACGACAGAGGGTAGAGGAGAGAAGAAACATACCCTTTGGAAGACTGATGTTTGCACACGTGTGTTTTCCTACGTCGAAGCCTCACTCGTCGTCGTCGTCGTCGTGATGCGACCGGCTTTAAATAACCGGCTGCACGAGTCCCCTTCACCTCAGGGTCTTCGTTCGCGCAAACAAATCGAAGAAATAAATTAGCTGTACACAACGGATACAAGATGTGTTTATCCACGTGTCAACGGACAGAGCAACGTTCATTACGGAACCTTTTTATTGGAATGAGTTGCTATCCGAGCGACCAGATAACGAGCAAATCGGAAAAATCGCAAAACTTATTCGAGCGTGTTACATCGTTACAATTGCTTGGAGATATTTAATGAAAAAACTTTCTCGCTTTTATCATTTTGAACAATCTTGGTGTTTACGTTCTCCGAAAAGGAATTCTTTCCATCTACATACGTGTTTTTCGAAACTTTTCTCAAATGTCACCCATTTCTTCCTTGCTCTCAGAGAGACCGCTTAAACAGATGTCTGTCGAAATCGCGCCGCCGACGAAGTGCCGGAGTTTAACAGGCGACCGTCGGATTTTCGAAAAAAGATCGCCGTCGGTCGGAAAAACGATTCGGGTCCATTGGCGGAAAGCTCGCGGTGCAACGACCGCGATAAGCGAGAGAGTTATCGACGGACGTAGACATCGGCGCGCTTTCTGGTGCCGCGATAAGCCTGTCCCGGTATATCGCGCGCGTCGTGTGGATTAGAAAAGCCACTCATTTCACGCTTCCTCGAAACAGCGGCGCGCCCCCGCGAAACGACCTTACACGCGATCGATATTATCGTCCCTGTGTATATATATATTATATACGTAGAGATATCAGAAACTTGCCGACGATATATCTCTCTCGCATCCCCGCCTTATTTCACACCACACCCATGAGAATCGATCCAATTATCGCGAACACGCGAGATATCGCGCCGGACAATAAAGATTGTTTCTTCGAGAAAGAACGAACGAATCGCGCGCGACCTAACAAAATGATCAAACAAACCGAGATTGCGTTTGTTTCTTTATCAGCCGATGTAATTGCGACGAGAGATAGTTATTTAATCCGTTCTGTCCTGTTGCAATCCTTTCCGTCGTCTCTTCTTATCGTCGAATCGTTATTTTAAACTCGTTCGCCGCTTTCAATCGCGTTAATATCAGGGACTTATTACCGGTATGATTTCAATACCGGTATTATACTAGAGATTGTATACCGAAACCGATATAGTACCGAAATTGAGTTTT